>JAODAL010003345.1:0-127500 GCA_025379985.1 Phyllomedusa bahiana
CTTCCATTCCCCCTGACCTCACATTTCCTCCAGTGACATCTGCTCATTGTAGCTCCTAATTTATGTGTTCATTGAGACATTGATTGCAAAAGACTTCAATCCTCCTCAATCCAAAAACATTTTGAAAAAAAAAAAAAAAACAGCAACACACAGTATGGGCAGGGGTTGTAGTGTCCCAATTGCCTAAAAAAATCTGTTCACCTCCAGCAGTGTTCCCCAACTCCAGTCCTCAAGGTCCTGTTTTCAAGATATCCAACAGAATGCACTGACAATAACTATATCACCTGTGCAATAATGAGGAAATCCTGAACACTTGACCTGTTGGTGGGTCCTGAGGACTGGAGATGAGAAGCACTGCCCTACAGCATGCTGCATTTAAAAACAGACAAACTGCTACTAACCAAATAAATGCAACCAAAGTCCAAAATAATTCTACACCGAAAGAAGCTTGTGTGATTTATAGTCACCTATCAACTTCCGGCTGACTTCGGGCTGCTCCAGTTTTTGAAAAAAAAAAAGAGAAGCTTGAAAGAACGCATGCAAATTTTAAAGGACAACTCCAGTTTTTTTTCTGTTTAGTTTATTAGAAATTCCTTTTAGGTGACCTTTAGTGCCAGTTACTTTCCTTACCTGCAGCTACATACATGTACTTCTCAACTCTCCCAAGTTGTGTGGTGGACTTTTTCAAATAGGGGAGACCTCCTGCTCCCGAGAGAGTTGGAGAACCTCTTGGGAAAGCTCTTTAAGAGAAGCAGTGCCGAAGCAGTGTCATGAGACGATGATCCTGCACCACTGATGGCAGGGGGTGCACCGCTAGACTATAAGGGGGCGCGCATGGCCTTTTTGGCATGTGCATGCCTCTAGGAAGAAGAGGAGATAAGAGGTGAGTACCTCTGCTCCCCGCTCACCTCTCATTGCTCCTCACTCCCTTTCAGCCAGCTTTCCTGGATGCTGGAAAGCTTATCCAGTGTTTAGTAAAGCTGGGTGACAGCCCCACTAGTGGCCAGTTGCGGGACAATGGGTAGGCGAAGTTAGGTGACCCTCTAGGGCGCCACTTTATCCCAAGCAAGAAAGGGCACAAGGAGTTATAGAGTAGGCCGAGTCTTCAATGTGGGGTGGGGGGCTATATGCCTTATTTGCCTAGGGCACCAGAATACCTTGTCCAAGTCCTGTATAATCATCATGGTCAACTTCTGGGGCAGCTGCGGGCTGGTATTTTTAGTATTTGAAGGCCCCACTATCCATGGGCCTTCCCATCCTGATTGCATCAGGTTGCAGCTGATGGTTTTACCTTGGCTGGTTATGAAAGAAGGGGGGAACCCCGGGTCATTTTTTAAAATTTATTTATTGAAAATGGAAAATTAAGCATCAATTGTAATCAATAAATAATTTTTAAAAAACAATGTGGGGTCCCCCTCATTTTTCATAACCAGACAAGGCATGGAAGGTTGGAAGGTCTATGAATATTGGTCGCTATCCACCCTAAAAATACCAGCCCGCAGCAGAACCATCACATTTCTGGGTGCACTTCTAATGGTAATCCAGCTGATCCCAGTACCCCTAGTGCATTCGGTACTGGGGTAACAGTGACATGGGGTTAGTGTCAGCCTAGCTGGCTGACACAAAGTCCAAGCTCGAGTAATGGAGAGGTGCCTGTTAGGCATCTCTATTGATTTAACACAGGTCCGATGTAGTCCAATGATCGCCCTCCACCCCCAAGAGGATTGTGTCTGTAAGATGTGCTCTGTACCTCCACCATTGTGTTATGAGTCCTTGTGCCAACACAAAACACCCCCCCCCCCCTATCACTCTATAGGGCCCCCCAATACCTTTCACCTCATAATTCTCCCACCTACACCTATCACACCATGGGGAGTTTGTACAGAGGTGAGCACAAATAGGGAAGTGCTATAAAAGTTAGAATCTTAAGATGTTTGTGTGGTAAAATTTCCAGGATCGAATTGTGGCTGGGAGAAGACATCATAGCAGTCTGGACAGAATGGAGAAGAAAAGGGAAAGTAAAGAACCTGCATCAAAGAAGACTTAACCTGCAAGTCCTTGGATGTAACTGCACTGTATTTACTTATATGTCTACAGAGTTGTGTACAACTGGTATCTACCACTATATGGTCACTCTCTGGTGGTAGTATACAGTCTGCAGAGCCTGTGTATGGGTAGTTGGTGGATCCTCAGTGATCACCGCGGGTATGGTGGTTTAGGTGGAGACCCACGGTGACTGGTAACAGGTCCCAGACATGCAACGGATTTGGTACAACGGCAGATAACAGCAGATAAGTGGACCGATGCAGCAGCAGGAACAACAGAGACGTAGAGGTAGCATACGGGTAACGCAGTGTTAACAGCAGTTGCACAGCAACAGGGGTAAAGCTCTAGGGGAATAGGTAGGTATGTAGGCCCCCAGAAGGTAGAAAGGTATATAGGCCCCCTCACTTGGTAGGGAGGGATTTAGTGCCCTCTTCCCCCATTAAGTAGGTAGGTAGTTTGTGCCCCCATTGAATAGGTATTAACACTACTTAAGAGTAGACATCAGTGGGGCAGGGAGCCATCGGGGCAGGGAACTGTAGTTTTTAACTTCATGCACGTCACAAGGACGCACATAAAGTTGAAAAGACACTATCGGCTCAGGGCTCACCCGAGAATTCACTGAGCCAACTGCAGCAGCCTGGAACCTGGTGGCCCACTGTGAATCTGCCCGGTAGGACAGATTGCCAGTCCAGGCCTGGTATCGTCCTATATGTCAGGCTCTAATGCCTGGGTGCACCGGCTCACCTGTAGGCATATATTGCTTATACATTTTTGGTGTTACAACTGGCTGTAAACTTTTTATATTTTTAGAAAAAGGTGTACACAGCAAAAAAAAAAAAGGGAGGTGACAAAAATGGATTAATTAGTAATACGGGATGCTTTATATGAAGAAATAAGTATAAAAAATAAATATAAAATATAGTAATAAATAGTGTTACACTTTGGATTGAAGCACTCAAATCTGAGTGCTTCAATTTGAATCGAATTTTGGCATATATCAACAAAACCCAAAGTTGGGGTTGCAGTTACGGTTCTAAGGTCTTTATAGGGTTAACTTGCCTCTCTGCGGCACTTCCCAAGTCCATTTCCAGTCAATGGCAAATTAGGCCTGAAGTGATGACAGTGGAATTGCTGTCGGAGTGCTGCAGAAAGGGAAGTTACTCCTAAAAAAAGAATAAAAACCGTAACCTCCAACTTATTGGTAGGGTTATGGTCACAGTTAGTGTTAGGGTTACAATTAGGGTTAGAGTTAGGGCTAGGGACACAGTAAAAAAAATTCAGGTTTAGGACATCCTAAATCATTTAAATCAGTGACAAACCCAACAGAGACAGATTTGTATGAACACTAGAAATAAATATAAGATATAAAAATTGATATTTTTTTTAAAATTATAAAATAATGCTGTTCTTTCTGACTCGAACAGAAAACCATTGTCGTTTTACTGGTGGACTTTCTGAAAAATTGTAAGAATTCAGGTCTGGTTTCCATGGACAGGCTTATGTTTCACTTCCATGGTAACCAAACTCATTGTCCACTGCATGGGTAACACTAGACAGATTCTCTACAGATCTTCTCGGTGATAAGTGCAGCAACCCAAATGTCTGACGAAACAGAAAGATTACAGGAAATCTATGAGAAAAGAGAGAGCTGGTGCATGGTTGAGAGACACCCCACCCAATACTGGTGCAGACGGGAGAGGAGGCACTTCCCTCAACACTTGCAAAGTGTCCTCAATGAGAGGCCAGCACCATCCATGGAGTCTAGGAGCACATGGACCAATATAACTCCAAGACATAGGGAGAAAAGGCATTTTTCGGATACAGGTAAGTGGATGTTGAAGCCAAAGTCTACTGATATAAACATCTCTATACTGTCAACTATGATTGAAGCCGACCGCCTATCTGCTCAGAACGGAGAAGTTTCTGGGCTCGTATAGGAGATAGCTACGGGTCCCAGGATCGGACCTGAACTGATCAGACAAGGATGGGATATCCTAGCAATATGCTATTATTGTCTAAAGTGGGACAACACCTTTAAATAGGTTACCTATACACAAGATAAGTGATAAATGTCTGATCACTGCAGGTCCCACCACTAAAATGTGGGCCGGGAGTTTCTTTCCTTCCTCACTGCACTCACACAGCACCAAAGTAATTGTACGGAGCAATGGTCGATCATGCGCACTGTGGTTCCATTCAAACTCTATGGGATTGCTGAAGATAGTACATGAAGGACGTGAACTAGGGGGCCCATGTTTTGGCAATCTGTGGGGGTCCCAGCAGTGGGATCATCAGTGATCAGACATTTAGGTGATAAATGTCTATGATGGGACAATCCTTTTAACCCCCCTTAAACCACTAAACAACCCTAACTTAGGAACATATTAGGCTAATGAATCCGTTTACAGATTTTGGGATAGTCGCACACATAACAGAGGCTCCCCTTTTACAGGTATCACACCCCTATGGCGGCCATATTTATTTTTGCACAAGACAATCTTTGGTCTTGATCATATTCATATCAACGTGGAGAAAATTGAATTCATCATCTTCCCACCGTCCCACTCTATCCCTCCACCTGATCTCTCTATCACTGTTAACGGCTACACTCTCTCACCAGCTCCACAAGTCCACTGCCTTGGGATAACCCTTGACTCCAATCTGTCCTTCAAACCACACATCCAAACCCTTGCCTCTGCCTGCCGCCTCCACCTGAAAAATATCTCCCGAATCCGCTCATTCCTTAACTTTGAAAGCACAAAAATGCTGGTCCATGCCCTCGTCATCTCCCGCCTAGACTATTGCAACATCCTTCTCTGTGGCCTCCCATCCAGCACCCTCGCTCCCCTCCAATCCATCCTTAACTCTGCTGCCTGCCTGATTCACCTCTCTCCTCGCTACTCCTCTGCCGCTCCCCTCTGCCAATCCCTTCACTGGCTTCCCATTGCCCAGCGAATCCAGTTTAAGCTACTAACCATGACCTACAAGTCTCTCCATAACCTCTCCCCTCCATACATATCTGCCTTAATCTCCAGATACCTCCCTTCATGCAACCTCCGCTCCTCACAGGACACTCTTCTCTACTCTCCCCTTATCAGCTCCTCACACAACCGTCTCCAAGATTTCTCTCGTGCTTCCCCCATTCTCTGGAACTCACTGCCCCAACACATCAGACTCTCCCACTCTCACTAGCCTCAAATGTAACCTGAAAACCTACCTCTTCAGGATTGCCTATAACCAACAATAACCCTCCACAAACATGTCTGCCCCTCACCTTCTGTCTCTTCCCACCTTCCTTGTAGATTGTAAGCCCTCATGGGCAGGGACCTCTCTCCTTCTGTACCAGTTGTTAGTTATTTGTCACCTTTGTACTTGTTTGACCAATGTTATTTATGTAAGCACCTCGAATGTACAGCGCCCTGGAACCAAGGGCACTCAAAAATAAATAATAATAATATTCTCTATGTCTGTAACGCTATCAGAGCACAGTCAGGCAACATTGATCATCTCAGGTCAACGGTCAGATTTACTGGTCAGTTAACTATCTCCATGTTATAGAAAGTACCATAGTTACTAGCTGCTCCTAAACATCAATCACCCATTGTCATTCACACGTGGAGGTCTGTTGTGTTTAAAGGTCAATGTGCTAATTCTGTTGTCACCATTAATCATATCAGTTAATGCCATATATAACTTATATGCACACAGGTTATTCCAGTTTTATGACATAGCCGTAATTAGGGAGTTTTTTCAGTGCATCCACATTTTAGCTCACATCTACTATTAAAGAATATACAGTGGGGAAAATAAGTATTTGATACACTGGCAATTTTGCAAGTTTTCCCACCTACAAAGAATGGAGAGGTCTGTACTTTTTATCGTAGGTTCACTTCAACTGTGAGAGACAGAATCTAAACAAAAATCCAGAAAATCACATTGTGTAATTTTTAATTAATTTGCATTTTATTGCATGAAATAAGTATTTGATACAATAAAAAAACAGAACTTAATATTAGGTACAGAAACCTTTGTTTGCAATTACAGAGGCCAGACGTTTCCTGTAGTTCTTGACCAAGTTTGACACTGTAGATCACCAACTTCTCCTCAGCTCAGCGCCATGAGCCTCCAGGACACCGCTCTCTCTTGGTTCTCATCCTACCTCTATGACCGCTCCTTGTGTCTCATTTTCCGGTTCCACCTCCTCTCCTCTTCCTCTTGGGGTTCCTCAGGGATTGGTTCTTGGTCCTCTCTTCTTCTCCCCTCTACACAGCCCCCATTGGACAAACCATCGGCAGCTTCAGCTTTCAGTACCATCTCTACGCTGATGACACTCAATTATACACCTCTTCCCATGACATCACCCCCACCCTGCTACAGAACACCAGTGACTGTCTGTCCGCTGTCTCTGACATCATGTCCTCTCTCCATCTGAAACTAAACCTCACTAAAACTGAACTTCTAGTCATCCCACCATCTATTAACCAACCCCACCATGCTATTTCTGTGGCAGTGTGTGGCACCACCATAACTCCTAGGCAGCAGGCCCGCTGCCTGGGGGTTATACTAGATTCTAATCTGTCCTTCACTCCCTACATCCAATCCCTTGCCCGCTCCTGTCACCTGCACCTCAAGAACATCTTCAAAATCAGGCCTTTTCTTACTGTGGAAACAACTCAAACCCTCATTGTTGCTTTATTCTTTTCTCGCTTCACTACTTAACCCCTTGCTTATCGGTCTCCCCCGCAAACTCCCCCCTCCCCAATCTTCTAAAATGCACAGCAGGCTCATCTTCTTTCCACCTCTATACTGAGCCTCTACCCTTGTCATCATCCGGGTTTTTGCCATTAAATCAGAAGAAAAAAAAAAATCATTACTATCACCACCCAAAAAGGGTCTCGACCCCCTACATCTCGTCTACCCCCCTCCCCGGGTCTCTCCGCCACTGATGAATCTATATTAGATGCCTCCTCACCGAACCTCTCATGCCCATGTCCAAGATTTACCGTCTGCACCGTTTTTCCTGGAACATGCTACGTGGGCGATCAGGAAACTCATAATCCTCAAGTTTTAAATGCCCAGAACACACTTCTCAGTTAACCTTCCACAATCCGAATTGTAACTTCCCCTTTTCTATCACACCCTTTCTGTCACTCCCCTAATTTTGGGCCTTACCGTATAAGTGTACAGTCTAGTGACAGGTCACCCAATTTTTTAGAAAACCACCCCATTTCTGAAACATGCCTGAATATTAAAACCACCTTCCACCTTTGTCTCACCCATAACCCAAAAATTGTAAGATTTGCATACACAGCCCTCACCTGTGGCTCATCTGAAAGTGCTTTTTCTGTATAATGTCTGTCGTTTTTCCCCGTATTTTATCCCCCCCAAAATTGTAAAGTGCTGCAGAATATTTTTCCTCCAGATCCTTCAGGTTAGGGGGCGCTTTGGGGCTACATTGATTTCAGCTCCCTCCAAAGTTTTTAAATTTGGGTTCAGCTCTGGGAAGGAAAGGGCCACTCCAGGCCCTTGAAATGCTTTTTAGGGACCGTTCTTATTCCCCTGGCTTTTGTTTTTGGGGTCATTGTGGAAGACCCACCCACAACCCATTTTCATGCCTTACGGGTGGAAGGAGGTTGTTAAAAAAATTCCCCCGATAACATGGCCCCATCATCCTTTCCCTTCAATACATGCAGTCGCCCGTTCCCTTTGCACCTCCAAAGTATGAGTTTCCCCCCCATGCTTCAATTTGGGGACGGGTTCATGGGGTGTTCTCCCCTTCTTCTCCAAAACTGTATGTATTTGTCCAAAACATTCTATTTTGATGTTATCTGACCAAGACCTTCTCCGCCCCTCTGGATCACCGAGTCAACTAAAACTTCAGTGGGGCCCTAAACATGTCGGGCATACGGGGGGACCTTTGTGCGCCCTGCGGTTTTTAAATCCAGACGGGGTATGTGTTACTAACGGGAATCTTTGAGACTGTGTTCCAGTTACACTCATTTCCAATCCCCCCGTGATTTAGCTGATTCCTGATCTTTCTCAAAAATCCCTTCCCCACGAGGCAAAAACTTTTATGGGGCCCAATCAAAAAAGATTGACAATCATCTTTTTGTTTCCTATTTTTTAAAAATTGTGCCCAAAATTTTTTGCCTTCTCACCCAACACTTTCCCATTGTCCGTATCCATCCCAGCCTTGTGAGATCACATTTTTCCCCAGGTTTTTTATACAAAATCTTTTTTCTTTGGGCCATGGTGGAAGGTTGGGGGGTGATTGTGGTTTTGGACATGTCTTTTATAAGTAACAATTTTTAAAAAAAACTTTCTAATTAATAAGGAATGAGTACAGAGTAGGAGGCTTCAAAAAAAAAAAATAACATCTGTAAGCCCGAATTCTTGCTTTGGGTGATCAAACTTATTTCATGCAATAAATGCAATTATTTTAAAAACATACAATGTATTTTTTGGGTTATTTTTTGATTCTTTCTCACATAAAAGGTTTTTACAAAAAAAAACAGACTTCTCCATTTTTTAAGGGGGAAAAACTGCAAAATTGCCAAGGTACAATTACTTATTTTTATCATGTATAAAAATTTTTCCTCATACAAATAATTTTAATAAATGGGTCAGAAAACTTTCCCAAAAACGTTGTCTGTGCAATCCACAAATGCAAGGAAGCCATATATCAACACAATGCAGAAATACCCCTTCTTCCCGGCCAAAGCTATTTTTAAATGGACGGGGCAAAATGGAAAACTGTTCTTGGGCAATGAATCATTTATTTGAAATTTTTAAAAACCATTGCCCCCCTTTCTGTGGACTTAAAGTAAGAACCCTTCACTTTTTATCAAAAAATTAAAACCGCAGTTCGATGGCATGGGGTTGCTTAAGCCTATGACATGACAGCACTGGACTGGGGCTCAAAACATAGGATAAAACCCCGGGGGCCCCCGGCAAGAAAGAGAGACAGAAAGCAAGATCCGAGTGCAGTATGTCATCTATACCGTAAACCCCAAGAACAACTCCACGGGGACCCCCGGGCCACCGTTTGAATATGGGCATTACACATTTCAAAGGCACACAAATGGGGGACAACATAAGGTTTTAGAACAGCATATGCTCTAAACCAGACAATGGGGCAGATGGCTGCGTTTTATTATTGTGAAGTTAAACTAGACAGTCTAAAAATGCGGCAGGTTTATTAAATTCTTTGATGTCTGGCAAATTCTTAGACTTGCATATGCTTCTGTCTAACATTACAATGCTTTTTAGTTGGCTTAGTTTACATCTATCATTGCACCAAAATTTTGGTGCAAATTTTTTCACAACTTTTAGCTAAGCTGCTCCCTTTTTATCAAGAACTTGATCCTTGAGCTCTAAAACACATAATGAATTTGGGGTACAGAATATTTGCTAGTATTTTGGCATAAATTGTGTCAGAGTTCTGGGCAATTGCCATAGTAAATGCCCCCCCTGCTTTTTTTAAAAAGGCCCCATGTTTCAGCAAACAACTAAACCACATACTGCACCCCTCCAGCTAGTTTCACAAAGGGAAAATGGGGGGCTGCATGGGCCGCCTGCATCCAACCTTTTAAACGGGAAAAACCTTGGGCCCCATTCTGAAATGAAAAATCCGGCAAAGACAACCCAGACTCCTAGAAGCAAAACCCACAAACAAGAATGGGGCAACGTCCTCCCAAAACTTTTGGGAAAATGGGCTCCCTTTCTTTCCCATCTTTTCAAGACTGTTGTAAAAGAAAGGGACGCTAATCCATGGTGGACATGGCCCTTATTTGAAATGTTCCTGCCCCTAATGTATGTAAAAATCCGGGGCCACTGCAAAATCTATAAATGGCCCCCACCTATTGTGGGGAATTTATAATACTGGTGTCCAGCAACGTAACTAAAATTCATAGGGACCAATAGCACGATGAGATGGGGCCCCAACATCTTATGACAATAAACTGAAACAGAGGCATAAGTACATACATGCCAACTCTCCCGTTTTTGGCGGGGGGGTCCCGCTATTTGGGGTCCCCTCCCGCCCTCCCGGGGGAGTTGGCATTCCTCCCGCCGCCTGCAGGCGGCGGGGGTCCTTTAAATTACCGCGGCGCAAGAGTAGCGCTGGTGCGCTACTCTTGCGCCGCGGGACCGCTCCTACAGGCGGGTGCAGCGGCCGCAGCGGCCGCTCACCCGCCCGCGGTCTCACTGTGCGGGGAGGAGGCAGGAGGGATCGCTCCCTCCTCCCTCCTCTCCCTGTATGTACGGCGCCGGTGTGTGCGCCGTACATACAGGTCAACGGCGCAGGGGGAAGTGACGCGCGGCTGCAGGGGAGTGACGCGCGGCTGCTCTCACTTCCCCCTGCGCCGCTGAAGAGATCGGGCAGGAGCTGGCCACGCTGCAGGAGCCTGGTAAGGTAAGTGGATTTTATTATTTGATTTTTATTAGCTTTAGGGGGCTCTACCTGGCTAACAGAGAGGGCAACTACCTGGCAACAGAGGGGGCACTACCTGGCAACAGAGGGGGCACTACCTGGCAACAGAGGGGACATCTACCTGGCAACAGAGGGGGCACTACCTGGCAACAGAGGGGGCACTACCTGGCAACAGCGGGACATCTACCTGGCAACAGAGGGGGCACTACCTGGCAACAAAGGGGGCACTACCTGGCTAACAGATGGGGGCACTACCTGGCAACAGAGGGGACACTACCTGGCAACAGAGGGGACACTACCTGGCAACAGAGGGGACACTACCTGGCTAACAGATGGGGGCACTACCTGGCTAACAGAGGGGGCACTACCTGGCTAACAAGGGCCTATGAAGGGGGCACTACCTGGCAACAGATGGGGCACTACCTGGCTAACAGAGGGGGCACTACCTGGCTAACAGAGGGGGCATTACCTGGCTAACAGAGGGGGCATCAACCAGGCTAACATAGGGGGGCACTACCTGGCTAACAGAGGGGGCACTACCTGGCAACAGATGGGGGCACTACCTGGCTAACAGATGGGGGCACTACCTGGCAACAGAGGGGACATCTACCTGGCAACAGAGGGGACATCTACCTGGCAACAGAGGGGCACTACCTGGCAAACAGATGGGGCTCCTACCTGGCAAACAGATGGGGGCACCTACCTGGCTAACAATGGGGGCACCTACCTGGCTAACAATGGGGGGCACCTACCTGGCTAACAAAGGGGGGCATCTACCTGGCTACAAATTTGGCTCTACCTGGCTACAGAGGGGGCATCTACTTGGCTACAAGGGGGCATCTACCGGCCTGTAAGGGGCACTACCTGGTTATGGGGGGCTACTACCTGGCTATAAGGGCATCTACCTGGCTTTCTTCCAAAGCCGTTATGCAGTTAGGTGGAGTGGGTGTGGCTTTTTGAAGGGGCGTGGCATACCAACAAGATGGGCGTGTCCATGCGCCGCCCACTAGATTCTCCTGCTTTTTCATTTTCGAAAGTTGGCAACTATGCATAAGTAACAATAATTAGGGTATAAATAATACCGCTAAATATCAGGGATCCCACATAGTAGTGGAGAACAGAAAGCCAACAACTACTTGTTGTCACGGGGGTCGCGGGCTCTGCTGCCCCCCGCGGCCGCAGGGGCTCCGGTGCGGCGGCTGCAGCTGCCCGCGACCACCCCGCTCCTGTCCCGGCCCCAGCGCCGCTCCCCTTACCCGTCCGCGCTCCGGTGAACGCTGTCCCCGCCTGTCCCAGCCGCCGGGCGCGTGCCCTGTGCTTTAGGCGCGCGCGCGCCGGCTTCTCTAGATTTAAAGGGCCAGCGCCCCGATAATTGGTCAATTATCAGGCGCTGGTTCTATTTTAGCGGTACGCCCCCTGCACTTCCTGCCAGTCCGTTGGTGTGCTTAGAGAGTGTTTGGTGTGCCTTAGTGTCCGTATTGCTTACCCGTGTACCAGTCCGTCCGCCACGTTTCCAGACCTTGCCTGCTTGCCGCCTGCCCTGACCTTCCGCCCGCCTCTGACCACGAACCTCTGCTGCCTGCCCTGACCTTCTGCCTGTCCCCGACTTCGCCTCTGGATTACGATTTTGTACCACGCAGTACCCCGGCCGCCTCCGCAAGCAAGTCACGTCAGGGGTAACGACCTGGTAGTCTCACGCCGCAGCAAGTCCATCCCGCTTTGCGGCGGGCTCTGGTGAAAACCGGGGGCTACTTAGATTCCGTTCCCTGGCGTGGCTTACGTATCATCGCTTGCGGGGGTCCAGCGAATCCACCGTACCCGTTACACTTGTTCCCTACAAAAAAGGAGCAATGTTCTTGCACTTGAGTGGGCTCCTTTAATCTCTGTGCACTACAGCAGTCACTATGGCTGCTACAGATATAGTTACACCCATGCTGCTACCTCTGAACCCCCTATAGCACATATGTCAAACTCAAGGCTCAAGGGCCAAAATCTGGCCCACCACATCATTTTATGTGGCCCCTGAGAGCTTAGACACAGTGAGCAGGGATGGTGGAGCTCCAGTAGCAGAGGTACTAGTTCTCCCCTTTCCCTGGAGAACACAACCAGGGCTTGATGAAGGAGGTGCCACCAAAGGGTGAAGGCGCCATCTTGGATTTAGAGCTCCGGTGCGCACCTCCATATCGCTCTGTTCAGCAACTCACCTGAGGTGGCACATCTCTGACAGCCCTACCCAGACACCCTAACCACCTCCCAAGTGGGAAGCTTGGTGCTCAAGAGGTGGAAGAGGCTGGCTAATACAGTTGAAACCAGAAGTTTACATATACTGTATAAAAAGCCCCATCTGCAGGTTATTCTCACTATCTGACATGAAATCAGAATAAAACTTCCCCGTTTTAGGTCAATTAGGAACCAAAATTATTTATATTTGCCAAATACCAGAATCATGAGAGAGAATTTTTTAAGGCATTTTTATTACTTTCTGCAAAGTCAACAGTTTCCATACATTTCATTAGTATTTGGCAGCATTGCCCTTAAACTGTATCACTTGAGTCAAACGTTTTGAATATCCTTCCACAAGCTTCTCACAATAGTTGGTAGGAATTTTGGCCCATTCCTCCTGACAGAACTGGTGTAACTGAGCCATGTTTGTAGGTCGCCTTGCTTGCACCTGCCTTTTCAGCTTTGCCCATAAATTTTCAATAGGATTGAGATCAGGGCTTTGTGATGGTCACTCCAAAACATTGACTTGGTTATCCTTAAGCCACTTTGTAACCAGTTTGGCAGTATGCTTTGGGTCATTGTCCATTTGGAAGACCCATTTCTGCCCAAGCTTTAACTTCCTGGCTGATGTCTTGAGATGTTGCTTCAATATTGCCACATAATCTTCTTTCTTCATGATGACATCTATTTTGTGAAGTGCATCAGTCCCTCCTGCAGCAAAACAACCCCACAACATGATACTACCCGTGTGTTTCACAGTTGGGATGGTGTTCTTAGGCTTCCAAGCTTCACCGTTTTTCCTGCAAACGTAACAATGGTCATTATGGCCAAACAGTTCAATTTTAGTTTTGTCAGACCACAGGACATGTCTCCAAAAATGTAGGTCTTTGTTCCTGTGTGCATTTGCAAACATTAATCTGGCTTTTATATGTTTCTTTTGGAGTAATGGCTTCTTCCTGGCAGAGTGGCCTTTCAGCCCATGTTGATACAGTACTCGTTTCACTGTGGATAATGACACAATCTTAACAGCTTCCACCAGCATCTTCACAAGGTCTTTTGCTTTTGTTCTTGGGTTGATATGCACATGTCGGACCAAAGAACATTCATCTCAAAGACACAGAACCCTTCTCCTTCTTGAGCGGTATGATGGCTGGACATTCCCATTTTGTTTGTACTTGCATATAATTGTTTTTACAGATGAACAAGGCAACTTCAAGTATCTGGAAATTGCACCCAAGGATGATCCAGACTTGTGCAAGTCCACAATTCTCTTCCTGATATCTTGGCTGATTTCTTTAGACTTTCCCATGATGTTACACACAGAAGCAGTGTGTTTCTGGTGTGCATAAAAATACATCCACAGCTGTGTCTCTAATTAACTCAGATGTTGGCAATAAACCTATCAGAAGCTTCCAAAAACATGACATCATCATTTGAGCGGTCCTAAATTGTTTAAAGGCATAGTAATCCTAGTGTATGTAAACTTTTGACTTTGCAGAAAATAATAAAAATGCCTTAAAAATTCTCTCTCTCATTATTCTGGCAATTGGCAAATATAAATAGTTTTGGTTCTTAATTGACCTAAAACGGGGAAGGTTTATTATGATTTCATGTCAGATAGTGAGAAAAACCTGCAGATGTGTCTTTTTATATAGTGGATGGAAACTTCTGGTTTCAACTGTGTACAACCTTAGAGGACATCTCGGCCTTTTTTACTGACCACAGGATACGCTATGGCGCTTTCAGGATAACCATAATGTTGATGTGGCCATCATTAAAAAATGAGTTTGACATCCCTTCCCTATAGCTGCTGCCATCAATTTCTAATTGAGGTTTTTTTTTCTGTTGAAATGGAAAAAAATATCAAATTTTTAGCTTCTGATCGGTGTCCCACATGCTGTTGTGAATGGCATATGGCGATATGAGATTTTCAAATCATTACGTTCTTGTTTCCTTAATATTTTACACAGTGTGACAAATACTTGGGGTTGTAAACTACATATGATGCATGATAATTGATATGTATTTTTTCAGGTGTCGGACATTTGGTGTGAACAGTATAAGCTTCGAAATATGAAATCTGAGAAATGGCCACTGCCACCAGCGTATTCTAGAATGCAAGGAAATACTTATAGATACGACTAGCTGGACCACTACCTCCTGCAGATCAGTAACTAATAAAACAAATGCTATTTGATCTCTTCATTTGCTGTTTTTCAGTCATTTACATATTATAAATTATAATCTGTACAATCTTTATTGAGGCTTAATTGGCCATTGTTACATCTGTGAAGCTGCTATAGATATCACATGAAGACTTCCATCAGAAAGGGATGTATTTTGTTCTTCAATCAATGGGGCCCGTTTATCAAGGCAATTGTGGCAGAATTCTGTCAGAATCTGCGCCATAAATAATGCCGTACATGCTTTATACAACATTTATTATGTGTATAACACAGTTTCTAGATATTTTTGCACCTCCTCTGAGGAAAGGGGTTGTGGCCTCTGTAAAAAAGGCGTGGTTATCAAGTGCCCAGTGCGCCAAAATTTTGCCACCATTAGTGGCATGAGGTAAGTCAACTTATAAAAGGTGTAGAGTTAGACTAGACAGTTCTAACATATGGCAGATTTATCAATACTATGGTAAATGTTGCGCATTGTAAGGCTATTTATCAGGCTGCGCCGTGTTGGAGCGCCCACCATGGTGATTTCCAATGGTAGGTGGCGAGTTCCGGTGCCACCCTGTGGCGTAGCTACAGAAGCTGCAGTTGTCGCACTTGTAACCAGACCCCTGGGTCACATAGAGCCAGCAATACAGCAATTATAGCCGCCGCAGCGGCTTAAGCAGGAAAACCGGGCCATTCAGCCCCCTGGAGGCAGCGGGACAGGCTGCGCAGTTTGATGATGTCATCGTGCTACCTACTCTACTTTAGATGAGGGGATAAATGTGTGTGCATCTTTCAGGGCCGTCAGAACCACTGTGGGTACAGTCATCTCTGAACCGCCACCCTTACAGACTCAGTTCGGAGCCCTTATAATTGGATCAAGTTTTTATAAAAGGGATCTTCTGCCGCCCCTAACTGCCTCCTGTAGGTGCATTCATCCACTCAGAGGGGGTCATAAATAATTTTAGGGGCCACTTTGAAGCTCAGAATTTCAAGGAGCATGATGTGGTACAAAAGAGGAACCTGTTATGGGTAGATAGGCTAGATGAACACCATTCTTGTTTATCCAGTCCACTTCAATCAGTACCATTATGGAAATTTCCATCTATGGCCGAAGAGGTTTGGGTCTGCTATGGAGGTCTGCAGAACCCTCACCTTAAGATTCAGCTCCTTCATGTTTAGGACCACTATTAGGGCAGTACCACAGTCGAGATTTTTATAAAAAGTGATCTGCTGCACCCCTACCTGCCTCTTGTAGGTGCATTCATCCACTTAGTGGGGGTCATAAATAATTTTAGAGGCTACTTTTGAGGGTCAGAATTTCAAGAAGCATGATAGAGTGCAAGGCAGGAACCGTTATGGCTAGACAGTTCAGATGAACACCATTCTTGTTCATCTTGTCCACTTCACTCAGTACCATTATGGAAATTTACATCTATGGCTGAAGAGGTTTGGGTCCTCTATGGATGTCTGCAGAACCATCACCTTAAGATTCAGCTCCTTCATGTTTAGGACCACCATTAGGGCAGTACCACTGTCAAGATTTTTATAAAAAGGAACTTGCTGCAGCCCCTACCTGCCTCCTGTAGGTGCATTCATCCACTCATTGGGCTTTATAAATCATTTTAGGGGGTCACTGTGAGGGTCAAAATTTCAGGAAGCATGATAGGGTCCAAGACAGGAAGCACTTATGGGATTGACAGTCCAGATGAACACCATTCTTGTTCATCTTGTCCACTTCAGTCAGCACCATTATGGAAATTTCCAACTATGGCTGAAGATATTTGGGTTCTCTATGGAGGTCTGCAGAACCATCACCTTAAGATTCAGCTCCTTCATGTTTAGGACCGCCATCAGGGCAGTACCAGTGTCAGGGACCTGGATCTTTTTTATAAAATGGGACCTGCTGCCGCCCCTACCTGCCTTCTGCAGGTGCATTCGTCCACTCATTTGGCCTTCTAAATAATTTTAGGGGCCACTGTGAGGGTCATAATTTCAAGGAGCATGATAGGGTGCAAGATAGGAACCGGTTATGGGTAGAGTCCAGATGCTTTGGCTTAATGGGACCCTGAAATTCCTGATGGCCATCACGTGTCATGCTGATGGTTTTTGGCCCTGTAAAGAGCATAGCTCAAGCGAGTGGTGGCAAGTTTGCAAGTTGTATTTTTTAGACAAAAATAGCATCTCCATAAAAAGTTCAGTTCAGTTACTACACATCCATTTCCATCTGTTTTACTTGGAAGCGATTGAGGAGGCTCATTCTCCTATTTATCCTGCACCTGCTGTTAATGGTGCGGCCAGAGGGAACTTTCATAGTCACATTAAGAATGAAACGCTGCAAATATCCCCTCCAGGTCGAGGTTATCACAACAAGGACAACAGATGGGACCAATGAGAGGTTTGTTTTTACAGTAGATGAAGGAAGACACTGAAGTCACAATAGCTCCAAATCAGAGGAAACCAGGACTAGGCCTCTTCTAATGACAAATAGGCCTCGTATGAAGATTTGGGCTCAATCGGTATGTAATTTGGCGACCATCTGTGGACCTTTAGATTTCTTACAGAGGTTTTTCTTTTGGACTGAAACAGGGTCATCTTTTCCATTGGGCACACTAGGCAGTTGCCCAGGGGCCCTACAAGAATAGGGGCCCCTGGTGGTGTATATTTGTATCAGGAATACAAGAAACATATCCAGGATCCCTTGGTTGGCTTAGCTTATTAAATAGTTTGTGTGTTTTTAGGACATGCAAACAGTTAAAAACCATGGTGGAGAAGGGGGCCATAGGCTCCCTGACCTGCCAATTAGCCTTGTTGGCTGCAGATTGCCAGTTTCCAGTTATGTGATAATATGGGTGTGCTTGGGTGTAGCTAGAGGCATGACCTAGTGTGATGTCATGTATTTGGGCAGGGCCCACTGCAGTGTTATGCCCAGGAGCCCATAATGCTGTTAAGACGGCTGGATTGAAATGGAATTTAGGATAGAAATAATTGTTCTAGTTCTATCTAATGCGGTATCATGAGGGCATTCTCCCCAGGGGCAGAAGTTTTAGCACAGAATACAGATGGATATGAACCCAAAGACCCTTGTATTGATATACAGTATCTTACAAAAGTCAGTACATCCCTCACATTTTTGTAAATATTATATCTTTCATGGGACAACACTGAGGATGTGACACTTTGATTCAATGTAAAGTAGTCAGTGTATAGCTTGTATAGCAGTGTCAATTTGTGTAAACAGTGTAACACACAGACATCAATGTCTAAACCGCTGACAAGAAAAGTGAGTACACCCTTAAGTGACAACAAAAGTGAGTACACCCCTAAGGGAAAATGGACAAAATGCAAGGTACTGCATATATTGGGACAGAACTGAATGTATTCGCTGTACAGCACCAGGGAATATGTTAATTTTATTTTAAAAATTACAAAATATATAACAGAAAAGTCGAACTTTATTGAAAAATAAGAACATACAGCCTGACGGTGCACGGTTCACACAGACTTCCCTTTATCCCAATTATTATTATTATAAATGATCGTCATACAGCGGCCGCTCAGCATACAATATTAATTGGTTACAAAATGATCATTGTATGTTGAAATCATAACCTCACTAATACATATAAGAGCAGTACAGGACATGTAGTACTGCACTGCACTGTAGAGAGGTGATACTAGACTGCCAATCACTGCATGCACCTCACTAATACATGTGAGAGCAGGACAGGACATGTAGTACCACACTATACTGTAGAGAGGTGCTATAGACTACCAATCACTGCATGCACCTCACTAATACATGTAAGAACAGTACAGGACATGAAGTACTACACTGTACTGTAGGGAGGTGCTACAGACCACCAATCACTGCATGCACCTCACTAATACATGTAAGAGCAGTACAGGACATGTAGTACTACACTGTACTGTAGGGAGGTGCTATAGACCACCAATCACTGCATGCACCTCACTAATACATGTAAGAGCAGTACAGGACATGTAGTACTACACTGTACTGTAGGGAGGTGCTATAGACCACCAATCACTGCATGCACCTCACTAATACATGTAAGAGCAGTACAGGACATGTAGTACTGCACTATACTGTAGAGAGGCGCTATAGATCACCAATCACTGCACTAATAAGTAAACTGTTCCTGATAATTGGTTGGATCTTCTATCAATCACATGAGCTGCATATCAGCAGTGTCTGGGACATTGTATGGGGGTACGGTTTATACAATGTCCCAGGAACGACCATTGTATGGAGAATATTAGATCCCACTGTAACCTGAGGGACCTCTTTACACATAAATATCCAGATAATTTTTATAGATGATTTCCAGGACTCCGACACTGACAGCATATCCATGGCAGGCCATACATACTAGATCAGTGAGGTCTGACTGCTGACTGGATAAACGCAGCTCACGGAGTCTCAGTCCCAGTCACAGGAGCTGATCAGTGGGGAGTCAGACGCCCCCCACTCTGATATTGATGGCTGATTCTAAGCACAGAGCATTTCTTCCAAAGTCCCAGGAAACCCCTTTAGTACCTATCATTCATTAAGCTTGTGACGAATCTTTGGAAATAGCCGGAAGGCATTATGTGCAGTCGCCTCGCAGACCTTCTCTGGTGAAAGGCCCTTCACACGAGCAATGTACTCACAGGGGATGGAGATATTGGATGGAATATTCCTCTCCTAAAATGAAGAAAGTAACAGTGTCATTTTAAGAGTCCTCCTGGTAATGGACTGAGGGAACTGCATAACTAACGATCCTAGAATATAACATCATCATTGTAGCTGCAGGTACAGCACAATACTGATACAGGGGAAATGTGTAGGGCACAATATACAGGCAGTATAACTCCAGCACAAAAGTTTTTTTTTTTTTTTTTTTAGTTTTGGATCGTGCAGGGAAGGGTTTTTACATTTGTTTTGCTGTCTGTGCGCCTGTTAAAAATATTTCACCTCATTTCCACCTCATGTGCTGCTGTGGCATGCTGGAAATTGTCGTTCCACAGCTACTATTTGCTGTGGAATATGGAACTACAAGTGCCAGCATGCTCCATAAGCCTTCGTTTCTAACTAGGGGACAGATGTTAGTCGGAACGGTGTAAGTCAGGGTTTGCCTGTACACAGAATGCACTAGTCTATATACACTCTTTAGACCACATCCCATAGTCTACACAGTGCTTGGCCCGTCATCACCTCTGTAGTGTCACTTGGTAATAATGCTCCATACAGTAGTCATCAGCCAATGCCTCCTTCATACCTGCTTGTTAGGTCCGAGAGCCGGTGAATCAGTCTCCAAGCAGATGTTCTCCAGCGGGATCTGTCTTATCAACTTTTCTCTCTAAATTTTGTGCAAAACAATTCACAATAAAATCAATTCATTAACAATATAGATGCAGCAGATTGCAAAACACACAGAGTAGGGGCAGCACCCGAGAACTGATTTACTGGGCATGTGTGTGGTCTCTGTTTCATTGTGTATTTGTTGTTATCTACCTATATACAGTGAGGAAAAAAAGTATTTAGTCAGCCACCAATTGTGCAAGTTCTCCCACTTAAAAAGATGAGAGAGGCCTGTAATTGACGTCATAGGTAGATCTCAACTATGAGAAAACAAATCCAGAAAATCACATTGTCTGATTTGGAAAGAATTTATTTGCAGATTATGGTGGAAAATAAGTATTTGGTCAATAACCAAAGTTCATCTCAATACTTTGTTCTATCTCCTTTGTTGGCAATGACAGGCCAAACGTTTTCTGTAAGTCTTCACAAGGTTGGCGCACACTGTTGCTGGTATGTTGGCCCATTCCTCCATGCAGATCTCCTCTAGAGCAGTGATGTTTTGGGGCTGTTGCTGGGCAACACGGACTTTCAACTCCCTCCAAAGGTTTTCTATGGGGTTGAGATCTGGAGACTGGCTAGGCCACTCAAGGACAATGAAATGCTTCTTATGAAGCTACTCCTTCATTGTCCTTTCGGTATGCTTGGGATCATTGTCATGCTGAAAGACCATGCCACATTTCATCTTCAATGCCTCGCTGATAGAAGCAGGTTTGCGTTCAAAATCTCATGATACATGGCCCCATTCATTCTTTCATGTACACGGATCAGTCGTCCTGGTCCCTTTGCATAGAAACAGCCCCAAAGCATGATGCTACCCCCCCCTCCCTTGCTTCACAGCAGGTTTGGTGTTCTATGAATGCAACTCTGCATTCTCGCTCCTCCAAGCACGACGAGCTGTGTTTCTACCAAACAGTCATACTTTGGTTTCATCTGACCATATAACATTCTCACAATACTCTTCTGGATCATCCAAATGCTCTGTAGCAGACTTCAGAGGTGTCCAGACATGTACTGGCTTAAGCAGGGGGACACGTCTGGCACTGCAGGATCTGAGTCTCTGGCAGTGCAGTGTGTTACTGATGGCAGTCTTTGTTATGTTGGTCCCAGCTCTCTGCAGGTCATTCACTAGGTCTCCCCCCCCCCCCCCTGTGTGTTTCTGGAATTTTTGTGATCATTTTGACCCCACGGGGTGAGATCTTGCGTGGAGCCCCAGATCGAGAGAGATTATCTTGTATGTCTTCCATTTTCTAATTATTGCTCCCACAGTTGGTTTTCCTCACACCAGGCTGCTTGCCTATTGTAGATTCAGTCTTCCCAGCCTGGTGCAGGGCTACAATTTTGTTTCTGGTGTCCTTCGACAGCTGTTTGGTCTTCACCATAGTGGAGTTTGGAGTGTGACTGTTTGAGGTTGTGGACAGGTGTCTTTTATACTGATAACAAGTTCAAACAGGTGCTATTACTACAGATAATGAGTGGAGGAAAGAGTAGCCTCTTACAGAAGAAGTTACAGGTCTGTGAGAGTCAGAAATCTCGCTTGTTTGTAGGTGACCAAATACTTATTTTCCACCATAATTTGCAAATAAATTCCTTTCAAATCAGACAATGTGATTTTCTGGATTTGTTTTTTCATTTTGTCTCTCATAGTTGAGGTCGACCTATGATGTCAATTACAGGCCTCTCTCATCTTTTTAAGTGGGAGAACGTGCACAATTGATGGCTGACTAAATACTTCCTCCCCCCCCCCCCCCCCACTGTATCTATCTATCTAATCTATGTATCAAGAAAATCCATAGCACTCCCAAAATAGATAGGACTAAACATTTCTTTATTCCAAAATGTCATAGAGTTATGTGACGCCTCTCTATGTATCCAAACTCAAGGCCTGAGGGCCGAATCCACCATATATTTTTAAGTGGCAAAGATAGACAAAATCCAGACACAGAAGGACTGGTTCTCCACTTTCCTCAGAGAACACAGGTAGTGGCTCAGGCCCCAGGAATAGGCGCCATCCTGGATTTCGAGCTCCAGCGTGCACCTCAACACCACTCTGCTGAGCAACTCACAGGTGGTGGCACAGCTCTGAGCACCCTGCCCAGCCACCGGGTTACCTCCTCCTGACACACTGCTGCTCCTTGGTGCAGGTTGGGACTTATGTTTTATATTATTGTCATTTTCTGTACATGCCTTGATCCTGTATATATACATATTTATGTACCTATCTTCATAACAAAGGAGGATATACACAGTCTGTCAGTGAAAGGGATTATTTGCACGGGTGATATGTCATTTTATCTCTCTGTATTTAGATTTTAATTATTTTTTGATAAAGATGTCATTTTATTCTATTTGTTATGAGGTGTTTTACTTGTAGTTGATACAGTGGCCCTTTAAGAGCAACCATAATGCTGATGTGGCCCAAATAAGTTTGACACCCGTGATATACAGCATCTAACCATCCACCTATGCAATTCTTATCTATCTATATATCTATCTATCCATCTGTGAATAGGCAGATATGAGCCGAAATGTCGCCTCTGGATATGAAATAAAAGCCCAATTTCTTTTTTTCAATTTTGTGAGTGCTGCAACTTTCTTCATATCTATCTATCTACAGTATGTAACTCATATTTATCTGTCTCATATCTTTCTATTTTTTTATCTAATTAAGACATATCTAAACACCTGCTTGGTTGAACTGTGTGTGCAAGGAAATCAACGTCATCCTAGGGGCTCCTTCACTGTATCTGCTGGTGGACGTCTACATAAAAAACTAAGCTGGACATCTCTTTCAGGTTATTTTCATCCTATAAAATTTGATGCATCAGTCCAAAACTCTAACTATGCATCAATCTTATACTGCCCCTTCCGCAGTATTCTCTCTGATGTCAGTGGCTGCAAGTGCAACATTACATAGATGGTTGGTGGATCTGCTGTCATCTGAGCCGGTCCTATCACTAGATCTACTCTAAGCTCCAATTATACCCCAAGAAACAATCTGCAAACACGGACACTGACTAATGTGGACCCATCTGCTTCTGGAGGTTGATAAATATCAAATAATTTCCTTTACCTGATCATTATTGGCGACTGCTGGCGGGAAGGAGAAGTAGTACCCAGCCTGAACCCCCTCCAAGGCAACTGAGGGGCGGCCGGCAAAATTGTGCAGCAAGACTTTCTCAGCACCTGAAATGTATAATCCACATTACACACTAGAGTCATTCCTAGATAAAGGGGAATGTCACCCAAATCTTTACATTGTCCATATATTAGCAAACAGAAGTGATATTGACTGTTTTGTTGCAGTGGCCATTTTGCAAAGGATGACAACAGCAAGTACAACTATACCAGTTGTCAGCTCCAGCAAAAATGACAGAAAAAGTGTGTCGATGACTGAACATGCCGACGTCATGAAAGTCAAGCGACAATTAATACGGGAGATTTTGTTAACACTTTAAATACTGAATGGAACCGTTTAGGATCCGATCGACGCTGCGTTTTTGGATGCGATTTTCGGATCCAAAATCGTATCCAAACTCGCCGCGTGAACGGCCCCTGAAAGCGGTGTTCCCATTTCAGACACGGATGGTAAATTGATAGGGTATACTACCAATGTCCGATAAGTGAGGGTCCCACCTCTGGGTAATTGCATCCATCTTCAGAATGGGCCCCAAAAACTTCTTTGAACAGAGAAGTGGCCGCGATTGCGCATTCACTCCCTTTTCATTTCATTTCTGAGTACAGGTGAGCGGTTCCATTCGGCTGTACTCGGAATTCCCTCTGAAATGAATAGAGAGTCACCGCACAAGCCTGGCCACTTTTCCATTTCAAAATGGAGAATTTCAGATCCCATTCTGGAGATAGGTGCGGGTCTTAGAGTTGGGGCCCCCACTTATCTGATATTGATGGCATATCTTACTGAAATACCACCAATGTCTGTGATGCGAAGACCCCTTTAATTTACAATTTGTTGCTACATATTTCCAGCATTCAGCTTCTGCACATATTTGGAGAGGACGCCATGCTTTAGGGCAGTGAATTGTAACCTGCGGTCCTCCAGTTGTTGCAAAACTACAACTCCCCTAGCGGTGATCTACAACAGCCAATAATTGGCAGCGGTGGTCGCATGTGCTGAGGGATCGGGAAGTAGACCAATAAGGGCCTCTAGAAGCTTCTGAACCAAAGCAGTGGGGGATCAGTAAATTCAATTTCCCTTCTTTTATCATTTTGTAACATTGAGATTGTGTTTTTGTCAAGAAAAATAAAAGACCAGACAACCCTCTGTATTTCTATTTACCCTTCAGCTCTGCTATTCCTGCCTGTTAGAGGGAAATTGATGATGGAGGGGTCTTAACAGCAGGGCAGAAGGCGGCAGAGCTCTAAAGGTTTAACCCCTTAACGACTGCCTGCCGACTTTTGACGTCGGGTGATGCAGGTTGTACGTCTGCAGCAACGTCTTTTGGCGTCGCTGCAGACATCGGGGTTTGCGGCCCCCAGCACCACAGCAGCGCTGAGAACCGAGCTGTACTTCATGGCCCTGTTCTCAGCGCAGTCTCTGCAAGCTTCGGGGGGCAGAGGAAATCTCCCCTCCCTGATGCTTAACCCTTTGATTGCACAGACCACAGCATAATCAAAGGGCTTTCCCCTGCTCTGTCGGGTGATCGGGACTCCAGAGACCAGACAGTGCCCAGGGAATGGCTGCACAGTCAGCCCTGGGGATCTAGAGTAGCCCCAGGACTGTCTGTGTAAGAAGCCAGCGATCAGGGCAAACTGTGCTGTCCTGATCACTGCCTGTGTCAGACTGACACAGATTATAATGTATTAGCATATATGAATATGCTAATAAATTACTAAGTGTAAAAAAAAAAAAAGAAGTGCAAAACAGTTTTCACTTCATGGGATTAAAATAAAAGGTAAAAAACAAAAAAAGTGTAGAAAAAAATAAATAAAATAAATAATAAAATAAAAATAAATATTTAATAAAAAATAATTGTGCATACATTACACGCAAAAAAAAACCTACACATATTAGGTATCCACACGATTGTAATAACCTGTAGAATTAATCTAACAAGTTATTAAGTGTGAAATGTGAATGGTGTAAAAAAAAAAAAAATTGAAAATAAATTCTGCAATAATTTATAAGAGAACTTAAACTATTCTCTCAAAAAGTACAACTAGTCCCGAATAAAACGAGGCCTCATCCAACTGCGTCATTGAAAAAATAAAAAAGTTGCAAATGTTGAAATGCGAGGAGGCAAAAACTAAAAAAATGTGCTGGTCATTAAGTACTTTTCAAGCATTCGGCTTATGGGGTTAAAGAATGGCAGTAAGAAAAAGAAACAAGCTCCCATGCCGCTGATAAGACACAGCTGCTAGGGCAGAGAGAGGTGGTTGGTTACTAGGGAAGCTCGTGTACATAAGCAGGATAAGAACTGCTCTCATTTTGAAAAGAAGAAAAATCAGAACAGCAATGTATTTGGTCATAATCTTTATTTATCTTTGACTACATGTTTAATGCTAATCAATGTGGTGAGTATACCCCTTTAACTCTAAGTCTATGACATTGTCTTTCAGCGCTTCTCTATGGTAACGAGTACCACTGAGGTACATTGACCGACTACAGTCTGAAGTTGTTTGAAGTCAACCAGTTGTCTCATTAGAGGCCAAGTTCCCACCATGATTTGCACTGCAGCTCTGCTTCTTTGGTTTGGCTGTATGGAAAAATCAAGTAATTAGTCCTCCTATACTGAAGTCAATGAGCCTTAGAAAAAGGGGAGCCTGGAGATCTCCACTCATGTGATATAGTAATTGCCTTTATATTACCATGCTCCTACCTTGTTCCTTAAGGAAAGCTATCGTTTGTCTCCCAGCTGATCGGGAATGAACATTTCTGCAAAAAGAAAAATAATTAAAACTTTTAGAATTTGAAGACCAGGCAACAGATTTACTAATTGGATATAAAACCCAGTGACAACTTAGACAATCCAAAAATGCTCTAGAAAGGGAAATATCTCTCCTTGGGGAGAGCACCTTATAGGTGTGCAGAGTTTTGAGATTGCCTTTTTGCCCTCTACTAAACATCTGCCTATCAAAAGGCATTATGGGAAAGGAGCTGGGAAACTCAAGCTGCCTCTATTTGATGTGAGTGGCCATGCTGTATGATAAACCTGGCGCACGTCTAGACACTTTGGGCGGCATGTATGAAAGGGGCTGCACCAGAATTCCGGCGTCTTTTCAGCCCAACATCAGGCGCAGCCCCGTTCGCTATATTTAAAGTTGCCCGTATGCCATTATCAGGTGCAGAACAGAGCGCCCGCAGCACTTTGTAATGCACCTGAGATTAGGGGGCGTGCGGGAGGTGGGGCGCACTAGAACCGTACGAAGCTACACATTTATAGCTTCAGTACGGCAAATGTGGGCGCATTACTGCTGGAACAGGTAGAGCACTTTCAAAGTGGTTTAGCTGAGCTAGAAATGTCGTACTAGCACTAGAATGCGTCTGATTTATGACTCGCTGTAGAGCGGGTTTATAAATCAGGCGCATTCTATGCCTTTATAATGCACATGAAATTTGGCATTTAAATGCCAAATTTCATACATGTGGCCCTTTGTCTAACTTTATACCACCTTTTTGTTGGCTTCATTTGCACCAAAATGTTGTCACACAATATCACTCATTGACCCCTTAACAGATGCCCACTGTCTTTTGATGGTGGGCAGTGCCTGTATTTTGTCTGTAGCGACACCAAAAGACGTCGCTGCCTCCAGAGAGGGTTTGCGGCTCCCAGCTGCACTAGGAACAGAGCTGTAGTTACCAGCTCCATTCTTAGAGCAGTCTCTGTGCACGACTGCGACTGGAGGAAGCCACTGATCCCCACTGTTTACCCCTGCAGTCCCAGTGCCCGATGGAGCCTGGGGAATATCTATACAGTCATCCCTGGCGACCTAAAGTAGCCCCAGAGATGCCTTTATTGTAAGCCTGCAGTCAGGGCACACTGTGTGATGTCTGCCAATGGCACGGGACTGCTGCAGCCAGTGACTGCAATGGTAATGTCACGGTTCGCAGTAGTGGATCCACGGGATCACCGCAAGTAATGGTGAAAGCCTCGCCAGGGAGCGGAATCTAAGCAGGTCCCGGTTTTCACCAGAGCCCGCCGCAAAGTGGGATGAACTTTCTGCGGCGGGAGTCTACCAGGTCGCTTCCACTGACGTGACTTGCTTGCGGTGGCAGCCAAGGTATAGCGTGGTACAGAATCGTCAGGCAGGCTCGTAGTCGGGGACAGGCAATAAGGTCAGGACAGGCGGCAAAGGTTCGTGGTCGAGGGACGGAGGCAAGAAGGTACGGTACACGGCAAACAGAACTAGACTCAGGAAACGCTTTCTCAGTAGGCGGTAAGGCACTAAAGATCCGGCAGGGCAACCAGGTAGAGGCAGGCTTAAATAGGGTTAGCGCCCGGCAATAACGAATTATCGGTGCGCTGGCCCTTTAAATTTAACACTGCCGGTGCGCGCGCGCGCGCCGTAGGGAGCGGGGCCGCGCGTGCCGCAGGACAGAGACTACAGCAGGAGCGTGGCCGGGTAAGTTTACAGGGGAACATGCCGGGGAATGAGCGCGCCCGCGACCCGACATGTGGGTTGCGGCGCCGCTCAGTAGCAGGGCACGGATGCGCTTGTGACCCGGGATGGGGGTCGCAGGGGCATCCGTGACAGGTGATATGCTGTTCAAATTAAGACCAGAAGAAAACTGAAGACTGGCGGAGAATGAGGCTGGTTCCAAATAGGCAGCAGAATGCTTAAGAAGAGAAAGAAAATGCAACTGGACAAACCCTTTAAGAAGCCATTAAATAAAGCCCCTACAGTTGGCTTACTTTATACCGATTGCACCAAAATTTTGATGCAGTGTCTGGAACTAAGTCACATCCATTTTGGCACAGAAGTATCTAAAAATTGTCTCAAAACACATAATACATGTGGTGTAAAGCATTTACAGCATTATTTTGGCACACATTGCACCATAATTTTGGCTCAACTGTCATAATAAATGTGCTCCATAGTGTCCAAAAAATGTTCACAACACATAACAAATATGGTGTAAGGACTGTACTTCAGTCTTTGTGCGCACCAGGCAATGGATTTTCTCAATACAATGATTAGCTTTTAACATGTAGGTTAAAATAAATGAAGACTATTACCAAATACATTGCTTTGTTGATTTTGCTTTGTTCAGGAGATAAAGCAGATTTGATCTCCTCTTAGGCCTCGTTCACACGGCTTATTTGGGCGCTGATTGGAGCCGTACTGCGCGCCGTATTTGCGCTGCAGTACGGCTCCAATCCGTCCCAGTAACTACGGTAATCCACAGTTCTCATAGAGAACTATGGATTCCGTCTCCTCTCCCTGCTCGGTGAATCCGCCGCGGGGGGAGAAAGTGACATGTGAATTATTTACGGCGTGTATGCGCCGCAGATAATGACAGCCCGCTGCACGGCTGCCGGCGTAATTGTGGGGCGAAATCCGTCCCCGCAATTACGCCGGCAATAAGCCGTGTGAACATTGCCTTAGAGCACACAAGTTTCTGTGGTTACTGAGCACCTCTAACTGCTCTCTCTTATCTCTCATTGCTCCAAGCTGCCATCAGTCAGTCAGTCTGACCATGGTGAGTCACTTCCTGCTGAGTCTTTGGGTATGTTCACACGGCTTAATTGCGGGGCGTACAGTACACCCCGCAATTACGCCGGGTTTTCGGGAGTTGCGCTGATCGGCGCGTACTCCCGCAACGCGGGGGGGGGGGGGGGGGGCAGCCCGCCGGCACCATAGACAAGCATTACTCGCGGCACGTGAGCGCCGCGAATAAGTAACATGTCACTTATCTCCCTGCGCGTACAATATGATCGTATTGTAGGAGCGGGGAGAGGAGGCGTAATCCATAGTTCTCTATGAGAACTGTGGATTACCGTAATGATTTAGGCGCATTTTGCTCGTATTAGAGCGCAGTACACTCACAATATGTGGCGAAGTGCGCCCCAAAATAAGCTGGGTGAACATACCCTTATTGCCATTACAGAAGCTTTATTTATCTAAGGTACCTTAGAGCTTTGCAGCCTTGTGCACTGCTATTTACAAACCTCCTGCATTCATGTCACTGTAACATTAACGGCAAGGAGTAGCAAAACTGATATGTCAATCACAGCTATAGAACCACCCACAGCCTGACCAGAAAATGTGAGTCTAAAGCTGCCTATGGCTCTGTGAAACTGTATGGTGAAAAAACCCTTTAAGGGGACCTGCAGCTAGAACCTCCCCATGAACAACTGGTATTGCTGGGTAAGCATGAACTAGGAGGGTATCTGTCTGAAGAATTGTGGTTGTTATCCTGAAAAAATGTCCTACAATTGTTTTGCTGTATTATCTTACTTTACAGGATAGGTCCAGTGGCAAAGAATATCAATGCGTATCTTAAATAGGTATTTCCACCTTAGACATTTACGTCATAACCACAGCAAATGCAATGAATGTCTGATAGATGTGAATCCCACTTCCAGGACCTGCACGTATCTGCAGAACAGAAATCCTACAAACCTCGTTCTACTTGCTGAGAAGGCCACCAGTGGACGCATGGTGGAGAATGAATATAGAGGTGGTCTGGTAAGTCTGGGACTATCCATTCTTTGGCTGTTTCCATAACTCCTAGCAACTTCTTCATTCATTTTCCACCTGAACACATTGACCATCTCACCAGGCAGGATAGAGGATACGTGAGGGTCTCAGAGCTGGGATCTGCACCTCGTAGTGGATAGGCCATAAATATCAAAGGTAAGAGCACAAAGGCACTAATGGGTCGCGAAGAAGGGTTAGTTCAGATGAAGTATTTGCGCCGGTTCTCATATATACTAACACTGGTAAGTGCATTCGTTTTGCGATGTCCAGTTGTATCTGAAAAACTTTCAGCTGTTCTTCTCTCTCTTTGGTGGAAGGAGTGAGCCAGGGGGTGAAATCTAACCCAATCTGTAGAGGAAAGGTAAATACATTAGTGTTATCCCAGATTTAATGTTAATTATGCTATTTTACTATGCTTAATACAGAGGTGTGACTTCAAGTTCTTGGGCCCTGGTGTAAAAAGTGAAATTGGGCCCCTCAGCTACAATGTGCCATTTACAATACTGTTGACTTCTTATGTGGCAGAAGGGCTTTTGGGCCTCCTAAGGCTTTTGGGCCCGGTAGCGACTGCTACCATTGCACCCCAAATAGCTATGCCCATAGCTTATGATAGAAATCACAGAAAAATGGGACATTATTTACTCAAAACCACAACAAAGAGTACTTACAGCTCAATGACTTAACTAGAGACTGAATCCAGTAGGAGGCAACACAGGTCCCTGTGCTACTTGGGAAAGATAAACAGGTGCAGGTAATTCCTGAGCAGTAGCTCACACACCCCTCCACTAGGGGGACAAATAGATGATAAAAAAACTGCACATTGAATTGATACCTGTTCACACCATTATACAGCAAAACCACAGTACAATACATGGGAAGATTGCACAAATGCAAAAATACCGATAAAACAACCACTCACATACCTTCTATGCATGAGGGGGGTGGTTGCTGGTATTATAATAGCATATAGATAAGGCGATACAAAGGGTGCCAATAATGCAGATACGTGTTGTACCATACTGGCTTACAGCCTATTACACCACTACTATTCGATTGGGTGGGCTGCCCAGCACTCTTTGCTGGGCCGCCCACGTCTAACGTCTGCTGACATTGTTAGCAGTGATGATAGGTCCCTGGAAAACAGTTGGGGTCTAAGCAGCTACTGTCTAAGGGTTCATCCACACGGTGTTTCAGTTAGTATTTCAGACAGTTTTCAACCATCCTCATAGACATTAATAGAAAATCTGAGCTGTAGTCTAATCCAAAAACCATCAAAAAAACTTGGAACATGTACATTCTTCTGCCCGGTTTTAGGGCGGAACATGTATTGTGCAATGTTTAGGGGGACGGCCTAATCCGCAAACGGAACCACCCCATTGTACCATTCAAAAAAACATAAAATACTTGTCAGATTTGGAATCCGACTGGCATTTTGTCAGTGCCGTGACTGTGTGGCAGTACCCTAAGAAATTCAGGGGTATAGGGTCACCTAAGAACTCAGAATAGGCTCCACGTCATACCATCTCACTGATAGACATTTTCATCAAATCTATTAGGTTTTTTCGACTTGATAAATGATAAAATTCTGTCTGCAGTCAGCACTTGAGGGAGCGAATAGCATTTCAAGTTATAATGCCAATATTCCACTCAATGACAGCCATAAAAATCAGTGAGCTCTCTCTATAGATGGGTGCAAGCTGCTACTATGATAAAGTTTCTAATGGTTAATCGGTAATGTCAGCAAAAATTCCATTATGGGAAATAATATGATTTATTTTGCGAAGAGGAGAACATAGCCCTATGGATAAATGATAAGCACAGATCAACCCTGACACAAATTATTGGTCTATTTGGTGTCACTGACAGCAAAATTCGACTCCTGGTGAAGAAATATTTACTCCTTACTTCTCCTATGCCAACACGGTGGTCTCTGGACTTTTCAAACTGTTCAAGAGCAGGTTCCAGGTCCTCCAATCATATACATAGAGATGATAAAAAAAAATAAAAGTTATAAGTCATCCAGATACTGTAAAAACATACTCTGAGATCAGTTATAAGCCTGCATGCAGCTTGTAGATGATGACCATAAAGGGGTTTTGCCACGAAGTAAAATTGATGTGTGAAGCTTGCAAATTAAATAATAAACATTTTCACCATTCATCATTATTAAAAATTCTGCACCGTTTTTTTTTCTATCTATAGTGAATAGCTCATCTCCAGATGATACGACCAGGGCTGAGAGCTCTTCAGTCCTGGTCGCACATGCTCAGACATCACCTCTCCTCTCAGGCAGCTAGTGAGTGTTCCAACCCCCTGTGCTGTCATTATTCTCCTTTCCTCTGTCCTCCTTCTTAATTACTCAAACAGTTCAAATAAAAAATTAAATATTGCATTGATAAAGAGAAAAAAAAAAATCCCTGGTTCCTGCAGGGATTTGAACCTAGGACACTTGTGCTGTGAGGTAAAAACTTTAACTATGAGCTACATTGTAGCTACTCACAGCTCTATACATAAACAGACCTTTCTTTGACTAGAGAGAGGAAAGGCCTGGTGATGTCATCCTGCTGGGTCACATGATATGCAATTCAAACAAATCACACACGGCCCCTTCTGAGCACACAGAGCTGAAGAGCTGGATGCAGGAGGTATGAAATGAGATTGTGGCAAAACCCCTTTAAAGTATATGTATAATTCTAAAACAACTCTTCATAATTCAACAGTACAAGCAAAAATAAGATACTTTGTAACATTTCTTATTAGAAAAATACTTCTTCGTTCCTGTTCTCTCCTCCTTCATTCGTATCGGTTCACTCAGTAAAAGGATTCATATATAACAGGAGACAGCTCAGTTTCACTCAGGTTATAGCTGCCCATACAAGTCTATTGAGGGGGAGAAGAAGGAGAGGCAGATAGACAGAGATGATGTTGGTTGTATAGTGAGTGTTTTTTTTGTCTCATCTTCGTGCTGGCCCAGCGCCTGCTGGAATAGTCCCAATACACCGCCAGAAGTGACCACCATGGATATTCATGCTTTTATATTGGTCATGTAAAGCAAAACAAACAAATGGACCAGCTCACCCAATATTGAAATGGCCTCCGCACGTATCCTGGTCAGAGCAGCCCGTAGACGATCCAATATGTCATGAGGTAGATGATACAGCGGTATGAAGGAACATGATAAAAGTCCTTTATTGGAAATCCATTAAAAGAAAAGTAACCCAAAAATGGCACAGCAAAACGAAACCCTAAAAAAACCGCCATGACTAAGGGTGGTTCTCCACCTGAAATGCGTCGGATTTTTTTTAGGGTTTCGTTTTGCTGTGCCATTTTTGGGTTACTTTTCTTTTAATGGATTTCCAATAAAGGACTTTTATCATGTTCCTTCGTACCGCTGTATCATCTACCTCATTTTATATTGGTCACCTTCTGTGTTACTGATGAGTTAGACACGGCGGCAAAATTTCTATTCCATGCATTTTGTAGAAAAAGATGGAAACTGGATAACATGGTGGATTATTTAAAGCAGGGGTCTGCAATGACGGCTCTCCAGCTGTTGGGAAACTACAACTCCCATTATGCATTTATATAATCTATATCAGTGGGCATGATGGGAGATGTAGTTTCCAAACAGCTGGAGAGCGGACGTTGCAGACCCCTGGTTTAAAGGGTCTTCCCAATTGGTTGTTTCCCAGAGCCTGCTCTTTACAGCCAACTTTAGGCTCCCACTTTCTGTTAAGGTTCTACAGCATTGATTGACAGGGCTAAAGTTTGTCAGTAAAAAAGATAAAGAAGCTTCTGTGCTGCTAATAAGACACATCAGGAAGGAAGGTCACCATCCTGGCCACCAGTAGAGTAGAGAGAGGTGTGTTGCTGACTTGGAAACTTTCTGTAAACAAGCAGGGGATAAAAACTGCTCTAGCTTTGAAAGGAAGCAAAATCAGAACAGCAATGTAATTGGCAAAAATCTTAATTTAACTTTGTTTAAAGCCATAAATGAGACAGGAATACCCCTTTAAGCAAGTGTTTATTTTTTTAACTTGTGAATATACAGGATCAAACTCTGATTGCCTACCTGCAATGTCACACTGTGATAACCATCTGCTTTGTGCTGGATAGGATGTGCACCAAAACATGGCATAATATAATGAGGGTACCTGGAAAAGACCCAAAATATTGAAATATTTCTGTAGATTATTCAGATTACTACACACTAGCTGATATATAATTTTGCACCTGTCTCTTTACTTTTCCAAAAGTGGGTGGGGTTTGTTAAAAGGGGTGGAGCCTCAGATTGATGGAAATCTACACCAGCTCATAGCTTACGCGGTGCAAGGACAACGACTATGCACCAAATTTACAAAATTGATGTATCTTATACGAGAGGGCCTCTGTTTCAGATAGGTATAAGACCCCCCAGTCTAAGCAACCACAAGCATCCACATTGTAAGAAACAAACCTTTCTGAAAGATGTAGAAGACTCTCCAACTCTCCTGCGTGTTCTGTTACCGAAACCAGAGCTCGGACTCCTCCCTGCGAAATACAACAAGATGTTTCCAGTGTGGTCAGAAAATACTCCACACCTCAGAAATATTATGTTTTTAGGAAACAAAAGTTATAATGAAGTATAATGAAGTCATCCAATTTTTTTTTAAAATGATATATAATTTTCTGCTTTCTGTAAACCCCTAAAAAACCCTTTCTTTCTCACTTTTGATAGTTTACATGTTGGGGAGGGGCCCGGGGCAAGCCAAATTTTTGGTGGGCCCTGGGCACAGGGGGGCAAAGGGCGTGTAGTTGAGATTTCAAAATTACTGTTTTAAAAAGAGACCCTAAACCAAAATTTTTTGAAGGGGAAATTTTATCCAAAAAAAGTAATAAATTAAAAATTATTAACATAAATATCACTTAAAAAAAAATTTTTTATTTATAAACCAAAATTTAATTTCTCAGTTTAAAAAGGCCAAAAAATTTAAACTTTTTTGTTCGTAAAATTTTTAAAAAACATTATAAAAACCTTTTTTTTATACAGAAAGTAAAAACTTTTAAATAACAATATTAATTTTTCCCAAAATTTAAAATGCTCAGTAAAAATAGGTATTTTTTTTTTTAAAGGGGAATTGCCCCTCAATTTTATACCTCCTGTATTTTGATTTGGTTTTTCATTTCATATCCCTGTGACCCCCGCAGGATCCCCCTCACCATGCCAGGGGCCCATCCCAGCCCTTAAAATCCAGCCCCTCCAGCCCTTCAATCCACCCAAACCCAGCCCCTTCCCCAGCCCGCCTCCCAGCCCATCCCAGCCCCTTTACAGCCCAGCCCATCCCCCCCCCCTTTAAATCCCCGCCCTTCACATTCCCGCTCCCTTTACATTCCCGCCCTTTTACATCCCAACCCCCCAAAAAAATTCCCCCCCCCCCTTCCCCTCCAACCCCCCCACCAAGCCTTTACATCCCAAACCCCTTCCCCATCCCCAACCCCTTTAAAATTTCCCAAAAAAATTCACCTCCCAGTCCCTTTTACATCCCAGTCCCTTTACCCTCCCCGTCCTTCACATCCAGTTTCCCTTTACATCCCATCCCAGCCAAAACCCTTCACACCCAACCCCTTTACATCCCAAACCCCTTTACATCCCAGCCCTTCCCCATCCCCGCCCTTCAAATCCCAAACCCTTCACATCCCCCCCCTTCCCCATCCCCGCCCCTTTACATCCCCGCCCTTCACATACCACCCTTCACCCTCCCAAACCCCTCCCAGCCCTTCCCCCATCCCAGCCCTTTTACATCTCAGCCCATCCCAGCCCTTCACATCCCCAAACCCTTTTTACATCCCAGCCCTTCACATCCCAACCCCTCCCCGCCCGTCACAACCCAGCCCCAACCCGCCTTCACATTCCCCGCCCTTTTACTCCCGCCCATCCCAAACCCTTTTAATCCCCGCCCTTCACATCCCCCGCCCCTTCACATCCCCGCCCCCTTTACATCCCCGCCATTACATCTCACCCATCCCAGGGCCCCCTTTACATCCCCCCTCATCCCAGGGCCCTTTTAAACCCAGCCCATCCCTTCCCCTCCCATCCCAACCCATCCCAGCTCCCTCCCAGCCCTCACTCCCCAGCCCTTTTAAATCCCAAACCCTTCACACTCAGCCCCTTCCCCCCCCATCCCACCCATCCCAGCCCCTTTAAATCCCAGCCCTTCACATTTCCCCCCCTCTCAGCCCTTTTCCCCTCCCAGCCCCTTCACATCCCAGCCCCTTTACTTCCCAGCCCTTCCATCCCCCCTTCACCCTCCCGTTTAACTCAGCCCTTCACTTTCCCCTCCCATCCCCGCCCCCTTTACATCCCATCCCAAACCCAGCCCCTTTACATTTCCCCAAACCCAAACCCCCCCTTCACATCCCACCCCATCCCAGCCCTTCACATCCCATCCCATCCCAGCCCTTCACATCCCAACCCAACCCAGCCCTTCACATCCCAAACCCTTTCCCTTTCCCCAACCCCTCCCCCCCTTCAAAATCCCAACCCATCCCAGCCCCCTTTACAATTTCCCCAAACCCCTCCCCGCCCTTCACATCCCAGCCCTTTTACACCCCAAAACCCCTCCCCCCCTTCACATCCCACCCATCCCAGCCCCTTTTACATCCCCCCGCCCTTTTCCATCCCAGCCCTTACAAACCCAGCCATTCACATCCCCGCCCTTACAAACCCCGCCCTCACATCCCAGCCCTTCACTTCCCCGCCTTCCCAAATTCCAGCCCAAACCCCCGCCCCCCCCCATCCCAGGGCCCCTTTACATCCCCGCCCATCCCACCCCAGCCCTTCACATCCCAACCCAACCCATCCCAGCTCATCCCAGCCCCCACCCTCTCAGCCAAATTTACATCCCCCCCTTCACATCTCAGCCATTCCATCCCAAACCCTTCACATCTCAGGAAATTTACATCCCAGCCCATCCCAGCCCTTCCCCATACCAGCCCATCTCAGCCCTTTCCCCCCCCGCCCTTCCATCCCAGCCCATCTCAAACCCTTCCCCCTCCCCCCATTCACATCCCAGCCCTTCACTGCCCAGCCCTTCACTTCCCAGTTTAACTCAGCCCTTCACATCCCCCTCCCAAACCCAGCCCTAATTTCCATCCCCCCAGCCCCTTTAAAATCCCAACCCATCCCCCCCTTTTACAAACCCAACCCATCCCACCCTTTACATTTCCCCAAACCCTTCCCCGCCCTTCACCCTCCCCTCCCAGCCAAATTTACATCCCAAAACCCCTCCCAACCCTTTTAACCCTCCCCCGCCCTTTCCCCATCCCAAAACCCCCCCCCCGGGCCCCTTTACATCCCAAACCCATTCCCCCCCCTTCACATCCCAGCCCAAACCCAGCCCTTCACATCCAGCCATTCACATCCAGCCCTTCACATCCCAAACCCCCTCCCAACCCTTACATCCCCAAACCCATCCCAGCCCTTTAAATCCCAGCCCATCCCAGCCTTTTACTTTTCAGGGGGCCCTCCCAGCCCTTCACATCCCCCCCTTCCAAAATTCCCAGCCCTTCACAACCCGCCCTTCACTTCCCAGCCCCCCAGCCTTCACATCCCAAGGGCCCCTTTCCCTTTCCCCGCCCTCCCCCCCCTTACACCCACCCCTTTACATCCCCCCCTTTTACATCCCACCCATCAAAATTTCCCCGCCCAAACCCCGGGCCCCTTTACCTCCCAGCCCCTCCCAAACCCCCCACATCTCAGCCCATCCCCCCCCCTTTTCCCATCCCCGCCCTTCACATCCCCCGGCCCCCTCCCCCGCCAAATTTACATCCCAGCCCTTCCACTTCCGCCCCCTTTCCCCGCCATTTTACATCCCCGCCCTTTTACTTCCCAGCCCCTCCCAGCCCCTCACAAACCCTTTTACATCCCGCCCATCCCCGCCCTTCACTTTTTCCCGCCCTTCACAATCCCAGCCCCTTTACCCTCCCAGCCCCTTTACAAACCCAGCCCTTCACATCCCAAACCCTTTACTTCCCCGGGGCCCCTTCCCTTTTCCCCCCCCTTCATTTCCCCCCCTTTACCCTTCCCGCCCTTCACTTTCCCCGCCCTTTTACATCCCAGCCCTTCACTTCCCAGCCCTTCACTTCCCAGCCCTTCACTTCCCCAACCATCCCAAGCCCTTAAAATCCCAAACCCTCCCAGCCCTTTTACATCCCCCCCCCCGGCCCCCCCCCCTTTACATCCCAACCCTTCAAATCCCAGCCCTTTCCCATCCCCCCCCTTTCACATCCCCCGCCTTTTTACATCCCAGCCCCTTTAATCCCAGCCCTTCCCCATCCCACCTTCACTTTCCCCGCCCTTCACATCCCAGCCCTTCACATCCCCCCCCTTCACATCCCCGCCCTTCACTACCCCCCGCCCCTTTACATCCAGCCCCTTTACATCCCCGCCCTTCCCAAACCCCCCCCTTCACTCCCAGCCCTTACATCCCCGCCCCTTTACAACCCAGCCCTTCACTTTCCCACCCTTCCCCTTCCCACCCTTCACTTTTCCCCCCCTTCACTTCCCAGCCCTTCACTTTTCCCCCAAACCCTTTCCCCTTCCCCGCCCTTCACTTCCAGCCCTTCAAATTTCCCCGCCCTTCACAAACTCACCCCCCACATCCCACCCATCCCCGCCCTTGCATTTCCCCGCCCCCTCCCAGCCCTTCCCCCAAACCCCGCCCCTCCCAGCCCTTTTACATCCCCGGGCCCCTCCCAGCCATTCACATCCCCGCCCCTTTACAGCCCAGCCCCTTCCCAGCCCTTCCAGCCCTTTACATCCCAGCCCTTCCAAAAGCCATTCCCGCCCTTTACAGCCCGCCTTCACAGCCCCCCCAGAGATGGTTTTCCTTTCAGGGCGGACTGGGAATAAAAATCAGCCCCCCACAAAACCCCCACACCCAAAATACCAAAATCCGCTTAAAAAATTTCCCCTTTTTTCTCGCACCTCGCCCCTGTCCCAAAATAAACTACATATAAAGCTGCTTTTTCCACCGGAAACTTTTTGGTGGGATTTTTGATGTGTTTTTTGGGGCGTTTTTGTGCAGAGAGGCCGAGAGTTAATGTGAAAAAATTTTTCCCCCAAAAAACGCATCAAAAAATGCACCAAAAACCCTTTTGTGTGAGAGCCCCCTAAAAACACAAGCAAGGGGAGAAACATTTGGGGCAGAGAAACCCCTCATCACGGTCCCCGGTGTGCACTTGGGTTTTTCAATCCGGGACAAGCCCCCACTGACACTATACAAGCACCAAACAAAACCTAAAACCCCAACCCAATCACATCCCCAAGTAGTCAGGTCCCCCCAAATAACTGAATACGACTAAATCAAAACAAGGAAAAATTTAAACCCTGAAAAAAAAGGGATTTCCCCGGAGACGTATCTCTGTGGGGGGTTGTCTTCTTCTCCTTTTCTTCTCCTTTTTGGCCAAAACCTCCATGACGTCTTCCCTTGTTGTTCTCTTCCTTTTTCTTTCTCGGGCCCCGGTCCCAGCATCCCAATGTCTTCTTCTAGGGGGTCATACTCGCCTGTAAAAATTTACAAAAAAATTACATCTTAGACTCCTTTCTTTTCCCAGCATTTTCCTACCCAATTCCCAAAAACAGCGTATGTTGGGCCCCCAAAAAAATTTAAAAATTTAAAAAAAATGTCAGAAAAGGGGCATTTTTAAAATGGGTTTAGCCCCCCATTAGGCAGAAAAGGGGCCAAAATTTATGTAGGGGCGGGGCCCAGTATGCGGGGCGGGCGGGGCCCATTTAAGGAAAGGGGCCCAGGGGGCCAGTAGGGCCAGGCAGGGCAGGGCAGTATAAGGCGGGACGGGGCCCAAAAAGGGTTTTAAGGCAGGCAGGGCCAGTATACGGCGGGGAGGGCCATTTATTCAGGAGGCGGGGCCCAGTATACAGGGGGCCCGGGGCCAGTTTTAAGGCAGCCCAGGGCCGGTTTTACGGCGCCCAGGCCGGGATACGGCGGGGACAGGGGCCATTTATAGGAAAAAGGGAAAAGGTATTTTGGGGGCCCCAAGGCAGGGAAAGTTTTATGGGGCGGGCCAGGGCAGTGAATAGGTAGGCAGGGCTTTTTATAGGCACCCAAAGGGGCAGTGTATAGGAAAGGCGGGGCTATTATAGGAAAACCCCAGGGAAGGATATAGGGGGCCAGGGAAGGGTATAGGTGCCCAGAGCAGGGAAATAATTACCCAGGGGGGTTTTAGGTATCAGGGAGGGCTCATTTTGCTAGGGCAGGGCATGGGGTAGCCAGGGAAGGGCATCTTTATGGGGCCAGGGAAAGGGCTTTGGGTAGCCCAGGGAAGGGGAAACCCATAAGCCAAGTCGGGTATAGGAACCCCCAGGGGGGCCCATCAGTAGCCAGGGCAGGGAATCAGTAAGCCAGGGGGGGCATCAGTAGCCGGGGGCGGGGCATCAGTAGCCGGGGGCCGGGGTTTAATCGGGAAGCCAGGGGGGGGGGGCTAAATATAGCCGGGAGGGTATAGGTAGCCAGGCAGGGTATCGGTGGGCCAGGGCGGGGCCCATCTATAGCCAGGGCAGGGTATGGGTAGCCGGGGTCAGGGGTCTTTAAAAGGCCAGCAGGGGTTTTAGGTACCCGGGCAGGGTATCGTAGCCAGGGCAGGGAATATATAGGCAGGGCAGGGTATAGGTAGCAAGGGGCTTCATATAGCCAGGCAGGGTATAGGAAACCCGGGGGCGGGTATGGGGTTGCCTGGGCAGGGTCATATAGCCAGGCGGGGTTATCATTTTCCCAGGGCGGGCTTCATAAAAGCCAGGGCAGGGTTCTTATGGCCGGGGGCGGGGGGCCATTTATAAAGCCGGGGCGGGGGCTTTTATAGGCGGCCAAAGGGAAGGGCGTTTTATAGCCAGGGAGGGGCAGTATATACCAGGCAGGGCGGGGGGGTTTTAGGAAAGCCGGGGGGGGGGGCCCAGGGGGCATTTTTCAGGTAATAGGAGACGGGGGCCCAGGGGGCCGAAAAGGGAAAAAAGGGCCCGGGGCCCAGGGCGGGGTATAGGAAAACCAGGGCCCAGGGGCTGTTTTAGGAACCCAGGGCAGGGGCAGAAATAACCCACGGGAAAGGGGCATTTTGGGGGCCCGTAGGGCAGGGCAGTAAAAGGGGCCATAAAGGGGGCCCGGGGGCGTATAAAGCCAGGGCGGGGGCCCCAGTTCCCAGTTTTAAAAGCCGGGCAGGGCAGGGGAGTATTTAGCCAGGGCAGGGGCAGAAAAGGCACCCAGGGAAAGGGGCCCAAGTATATACCCAAGGGCAAGGGCAGTATAGGCGGCTGGGGAGGGGCAGTAAAAGGAAAGCCAGGGCCAGGGGCAGTATAGGCACCCAGGGAAGGGGCGTATAGGCAGTGGGCGGGGCATTTATAGGCACCCAGGGCGGGGCAGTATGGGCCCCCGGGGCCCGGGGGGGCCCAGTATGGGCCCGCCGGGGAAGGGGCAGTATTGGAGCCAAGGGCAAGGGCATTAAAAAGCCGGGGCCCGGGGGCCCAGTATATAGCCCGGGGCGGGGCGGGGGACGGGTTTTATAGAAGGGCACGGGCAGGGACATAATATATGCCGGGGCCCGGGGACGGGACAGAATATAGCCAGGGCGGGAAAGGGGCCCAAGGAAAATAAAACCCAAAGGGCGGGGGGGGCAGTATAGGCAGCCAAGGGCAAGGCAGTATAAAGCCAGGGCAGGGGCAGTATATAGCCAGGGCAGGGGGGCAGTATATACCCAAGGGCAGGGGCAGAAATACCCGGGCAGGGCGGGGGCGTTTGGAAAGCCAAAGGGCAGGGGCAGTATAGGTGGGCCCAGGGCGGGGGCAGTATAAAGCCGGGGGCCAGGGGAAAGTTTTATAGCCAGGGCAGGGCCAGGGGCTTTAAAAATGGGCCAGGGCGGGGCGGGGACGTAAATGGGGCCCGGGCAGGGCAGGGGCAGAAATATAGCCAGGGAAGGGGCAGTATGGGCACCCCGGGGGCAGGGGCTTTATATAGCCAGGGCAGGGGCAGTATTTTAAGCCAGGGCAGGGCAGGGGGTATTTAGCCAGGGGCAGGGGCAGTTAATTAGCCGGGAGGGGCAGTATTTAGCCGGGCGGGGGCTATATAGGCAGCCAGGGCAGGGGCAGTATTTAGCCGGGGCAGGGGCAGTTTTGGGGACCCCAGGGCGGGGGCCAAGTTTTGGGCAGCCGGGCAGGGGCAGTATATACCCAAGGCAGGGGCCCAGATGGGGAAAAGCCAGGGCCCGGGGGGCCATTTTGGGGAAAACCCAAAGGGCAGTGGGCGTATAGGAAAGCCGGGGGGGGCCCAGTATAGGCAGCCGGCCCGGGGGCCAGTATGGGAAAGCCAGGGCAGGGGCAGATTAGCAAGCCAGGGCAGGGGCAGTATAGGCAGCCAGGGCAGGGGCGGGTATGGGAAGCCAGGGCAGGGGCGAAATGGGCGAAAGGGGACAGAAAGTATTTTTAAAAAAAAAAATAAAAAAAGACGAAAATATCACCCGGACCCCTGCTTTCCGTCCTTTTTCCCCTTTGGAAACCTGTGGCCGTCACTGCAGGGTTGGGGGGGCCGGGGAAAAGGCAGGCGCCCCGATGATTTCCATTACATCGCGCCCCTCCCCGGCGGCACCCCTGGGAGCTAAAACAGACGGGTTCGTAGCCCCCCGGGATGCCCCAGCCTCGGCCGCTGCTTGCACCGCACGGTGCAGGCGGGGGCCCGGGTTAAATGGCTGATGGCTGGGTTCGGTGCCCCGGCCTTGCAGGCCTGTGGCGAGGGGGGGCCTTTTGGCCCCCCTCCCCAGGGGCCCGGTGGGCTGATGCGCCCCATTGCGGGGGGGGGGGGGGGCCCCCCAACCCAAAGACCGGAAACTGGGGGCCCGCGGGGGGGAAAAAGCCCTCCTGGGGGGCGATCCGACCCGGCCCCTTGGGGCCCCCGGACCCCCAGGGGCCCCACCCGGGAAAAATCCCAGGGTTTGCCCAAAGGGTCAGTACGGGCCTGGTCACTTTAATGGAAGTGGGGGGTCTCCGGGTGTGAAAAGGGGGCAGGGGTACTGAGTCGGGCAGTCGGGGACTTCTGCCGGCTCAAAACCCCCCCCGGTTGCCCTTGCCCACCCCCCCAAATTTGCCTTTGCCGGGCCCACAGGGAAAAAAACCGAAAAAATCATTAAATGATAAAATTGGGTTTGGAAAAAGCTACCTCACTAAAGGGGCAGGGCACCCCGCCAAGGCCCGGTCTCCACCCCAAAATCAGATGGGGGAAATGACGGTGTTTGCACACGAGGGGGGGAAAAGGGGGGCAGGGGGCGGGGCGTGCCGCTCAAAAAGCAGCTGTAAAAAAAAACGAGCGGTGCTGCGCGGGCCCGCGGGCCGCGGCGCACGGAAAAAGGAGGCCCGTAAAAAAATTTAAAAACAAAAGGGGACTGTGAGTGACTCCCATGGGGCAGCGCAGCCCCCCCAAAAGTGACGGGCCCAAGGGAGCGCCCTAGGCTATCCCCCTACCTCCGACTACACTTTGTCCCGGCCCGGGAAAGTGGGATAGATTTCGGCTTTTTTTACAGCATTAGCCCGGTTTAAAATGGGGCTAAATTTGGGGTTTTCCCAAGCGGGTTTTGGGGGTCCAAAAAAAATGAAAATTTCAATTTTTTTTTTCCACAATGGGGAAATTTTAAATTCTTTGGGTGGAAATGGACGTACGGGATGTCAAATCTGCACAAAGGGGATAAAGACCCAGGCTCCTTGCTAAACCCCGCTCCATATCCCAAGGGTTTCCCAGTAGCTGAAAAAAATTTCTGACCCCAGAAATTTAACCCATTTAGAAACCCCCCGGAAAACCAAAACCTTTGGTGTTTAAAATAAGTTAAAGGGGTTTTTTCTCACCATGCTGTTTTCAGAGTTTGGGAAGCTTCGTACTCACACTGTTTTGGTAAGGGTTGGGGGCTTTTTATAGCAGTGTTTGGTTTATTTTTAGCCTTTTTTAAAGGCTGAGTGTTACGTGACAAAAAAGTCCCGGATTTTTTACTCTTATTAAAAAAAAGCCCCCAGAGCCCCAAGGAGGAAAAAAAAAATAAAAATTAAAATTTAATCTTTTTTAGAGAAAAAGCCCTCTGCTCCATGGTGATGTCAACCCCTTTGGCTCTCTGTTAATCGGGAAAGGGAAATTTTAGGGGGTGGAACCTAAAAGAACTTATTTTATGCATTTTCTTACCAGGGAAATTACCCAAAAAGGGGGTTTTTGGGGTAAAACTCTTGATTCACCATTCCCTACATGGTGAATGCAAATGATTGTAGGGAGGAAACCCCTTTAATTCCAACCCTTTTTGCAGCCCCCAGATTGCTCCCACCCCGTGACTTGATGGGTGTTTTTGGGCCCACATGTTAAAGTCCCCAAAGGGGACAAAAAATTTTAAATTTGGTAACTTTTTTTTTTTTAAAAAGTATAAAAATAAGAAAAAAACCTTTTTTCCCAAGGGGGGTTGGGGAAAACACAGCACGGGAAACATTTGGGAAATTTTTGGCTTTTTTTTTAAAAATTACAAAATTGTAAAAAAAACCGCCCCAAAATTTCCAGTTCGGGTTTTGAACTAGTTAAATTTTAAAAATGTTTGCCCCAAAATCATTTTTTTTAACATCCCGGAGAAAAAAACCCCCAATGTAGGGGGCCGAAGAAAATTCTAGGCGGAATTTTTTAAATGTTGCATATTCCGTCGGTTTTTTAAAAACATCTGTGCTGTAAAAGATTACAGAAGGGAAACGTTTTATTGCTGTCTATGTAAAACAGGGTTTTGTTTTTTTTTGGGCCCCGGTTTCCCCGGTTTTTAAGAATCTGGGGAAAAATTAAACCAAAAACCTTGCTGTGTAGCCCATAGCCTTTTTCCCCTTTTAAAACACCCATACAAATTTAAAAGCAGGAACCAAAAAAAAGTGCAGAAAAAAGCGCCAAAAAAAAAGTTCTGGGATTTTAAAGTTTCCATTTGATTCCCACAAAGGGTTTTCAGCGTTGGAAAAAGCTTCCAGGGAAATTTACCCCCGGACATTCTTTTTCCCCGGGCCCCAAAAAAGTTGTTGTGGTTTTGAACAAACAAGTTTTAGCAGGAATCAAAAAAATGAACTGGGGGGATTTGGGGAGACTTTTTTGCCACAGTTTTTTGCTAGGGGAACGTCTGAAAACAGGACAAAAAACAGCCCCGGGGAACGCACCCCCGAAGTATTAATAAATCTGTCCAGTGTGTTTCATTGTGTTTTTTTAACGCATTAAATTTTAAACAATTACAAAAAACACCAAAACTTTTTAATTAACCCATATTTCACCCGTATTCCAATTTAGGGAGAATGTTTTGATCGGGTTTTTTTACCCTTTTTCCCGGCATAAAAAAGCACCTAAAATGAGCGGCTACGATGTCTAAGACCCAAAAAAAAAAAGAAGTTTTTTCGGCGCATTTTTCATAAGACTCCACACTTTTTTAAAGTGCCAACCCTGAGGGGGGTTTTTGGAGGGGTGCACCACCCCTCGTAATTAAATTTGGGCCTATATGAATTTTGGTTGGCAAAAATAGGCGGGTTTATCTCGGACCCGGCAGACCCATTCAATGTGGTTGCCAGAGCTGAGGGAGTCGAAGTGGAGCTAGTTTTTCTGTAAGGGCAAAAAATGTCCAATATTTCTCACCCTTTCACCAGTTTCATTAATAAAAAAAGTTATTTGATAATTTTTCAAAATACATAAAATTAAAGTTTTGTAAAATTTTATAAAAAAAAGTGATCATATTAAAAAATAAAATAATTCCCTTTTAAAAATAGAAAAATCTCCAAAATTAATGTATTTAAAAAATTTAAAAGAATCTTAAAAAAAAATTTTTTCAATTTAAAAAAACTCAAATTTTTGTTTTTGTTCAATTTTTTTATTTTTTTTTTAAAATTTAAAATTTTAAATGTTTTTTTGCTGTCTCGCCCTTTTTTTACATACAGGAAGAGCCGGAAAAGCCCAAAGGGAAATTTTGGGGGCCCGGGGCTCCCCAAGCAGGTCCCGGTCCCATTTGTTTTTATTCCCCTGACTGCTATTTAATGACTTTTCTTTTTTTTTCCAGCCTATTATAGCCTTTATTTCCTTTTTTGGGGCAAAAAAACTAATGCGCTTTTAAATTTTAAAATGCGCCCAAAAACAAAGGGCGAGGCGCGAGAAATTTACACCATTTATGATGAACAAAAACCAATTTTACACATTTAGGCCTTATACCCTTGAAAAAAAAAAAGATGAGGAAAAAAGCACTTTGATGCCCTAGTTCCCTACATGTTCCCCCTAGAGTTAAAATTTCCCAACAACATTTTCATTCAAAAAAAGTTTAAAGGTCCTTTAAATGAATTGGGCAGCAAGCAAAGATTTTAAAAACCATGACCCCGGGGGTTGACAGAGAAATTATATCAACAACTTTTATAATTTCTCATTAAAAAATTAAAAAACGCTTTTTTTGCCCAAGATTGAAAAAACCCTTTAAATTTACAAAAAAAGGGATGTTTAAAATACTTTTCTTGATCCTTTTCCCGGGAAAATCCTCTATATTTCCCGCAAAAGCAAATTTTTTGTTGTTACCTTTTTTGCTGATAAACAATCGTTTCCCCCCAGGACCCCGCCCAAAAAAAAGCGGAAAGCGAGATGTTGCCTTTATTTCCCAAGTGGAAATGTGTTTATTTGATCATTTTTTGGTTCAAAAAGGGAATTTTAGTGCATTGTGTGTAAAATTGGATTGGTCATGGATGAAAAAGGGGAGGGAAGGGTATAGCCCGCCCCCTCAGCTTGGGGAAAATTAAGGGGGATGCAAATGGATCGCACATATGGATATTTGCAGATTTCAGGAAAACCCTTTTCCCTTGGGAAAAAAACATTTGCAAAAAAACATTGTTCAGGTTTTATTTTCTCCACACAGGGCCCGGGGGTTTCACTGAATGGCGGGTTTTTCCTGCCAACTTGGTGAAAAACCTTTCCCAAATTTTTTTAAATTTTTTTTTAAGTAAAAGTAATTTTTTGGGGGGGAACCCCCATCTAAATAGTTGTTCGAAATGTTGAAAAAAAACCCACCCGCAAGTGTTACCCCAGGGGTCTAGAGAAAAAACAAAAAGGCTTTTAGAGATGATTTTAGGGTAGCCACACCAGGGCTCAGGATGGCCCACCCAAAGGGGGCAGCGGGGCCCCCCGGCAAAAGCAGGCCTGAGGACATCCCTTTAAATGAAGAAAAGCAGAATAAATTTAAGGCAGGGAAAATTTAAAAAGGGAGAGTGCAAAAATCATACTGCGTGATGTAGGATAGGCCCCAAGAATCCAAACTCCCCCGGTGGAATCCAAGAATCAGCCCCATGGTGGGGGCCCCCAAAAAATCAATTTCCCCTGGGGGGGCCCCCAAAAAATAAAATCCCCTGGTGGGGGCCCAAAAAAATTTAGCTGAAACTGGTGGCTCCCCCAAAAAACAACCCCCACTGGTGGGGCCCCAAAAAAAATCCCCTGGTGGGCCCCCAAGGGAAACAGCTCCCCCTAGGGGCCCCAGGAAATTAATCCACTGGTGGGGCCCCAAAGAAAAAAACTTCCAAAGGTGGGGGCCCCCAAAAAATTCCCGCTCCCGTGGTGGGGGGCCCCAAAAATAAAAATCCACTGATGGGCCCCCAAAAAAACAGCTCCCCTGGTTTGGGGCCCCAAAAAAACAAAATCCATAAATGCCCCCCAATGAAACAAAAATTTATGGTGCACCCCAAGAATTTAAAATCCACTGGAGGGCCCCAAGAATTTTAAAAACCCCCCTGGTGGGCCCCAAGAATCAGCTCCGCTGCGGGTCCCAAAAGGGTCAAATCTACTGGTGACCCCCAACTCCAAATAAATGGGTCCCAAGAATAGCTCCACCATGGGCCCAGACCCCCCCGTTGACACTAGCCCCCTTAAAATCCTTTACCCTAATAGCCCCAAAAAAAAGGGGATTTAAAAAAAGTTTAAAAGAAGCATGAAGCCTTTTTTAATGCAAAAATTAATGTCTAGGGGGCGGGGGATCCATTTTACCGGTTAAAATCAAAAGTTTATTGGATTTTCACCTGGTTTTATCTGTTTGCTTTTCAGGATTATCAACTACTGAGATTTCTCAGGGTCCCTTCAGCCCCAAAAAACTTCTCGGGCCCTTTCCCCCCATTATCACCTTTTATCAGCACCAGATCAATGGGTCCCTGAAAAAGAGAACGAAAAATTTCTGCTCCATTTCCCTTTGGCTTGAAAAAAATCTTTGTGTGGTATGCTGGTACTTGGAGTTCCAAGCATCTGGGTGTGAAAATCCAAGTTCCGCTTGCCTGGCCAAAACTAGTCACCTTTTTGTAACATAATTTAACCCCACATTAGTAGCCCACTTTATAACATAACAAATTAAAATATGCCTCAGCCTGTAAAGTGATTACCTATGGTTTCAATTTTACTTACATGCATAGCTTATATAGATTTTAACATTTTTTTACAGTGTGCCTGCTTGTGTGTCGGTTAAACCGGGTTGGCGCCACTCCAATGGGGGGGCTGCTTTTAAATTAACTTTTCAAAATTACTGTGTCTTTAGCCTGATAGTAAGGGTAGTCAAATGGCGTAAAAAACGGGGCCCCATTTGCCCCGCATTTGTGCTCCCAATTTCGGGCGAAAATGGACCGAAATTACGGAAATCCATAGCTCTCATAGAGAACTATGGATTACGCCTTCTCTCCCCGCTCGTACAATACGATCGTATTGCACACGCGGGGAGATAAGTGACATGTCAATTACTTGCGGTGAATACGCGCCTCGCGTTATGAATGTCAATGGGGCCGGCGAGCTGCCGCCCCCCCCCCCTCACCCCCCGCGCGAGTACACGCGTAATAGCGCGGACTCCCGAAAGACAAGATGTACTGTGGCGCGTACTATACGCGCTGTAGTACATCGTGTAAACATATCCTAAGGAGCTGTCTGCCCGGGATGATCGCTGCCCGATGATGTGTCCCAGGTCGGCAGGAGGGCAAGGGCGGTATGTGACAGCAGGTGGCTCTGGACTCATAGCAGTGCCCTGCTGCCCAGTACTAAGGCGCGGCTGAGCTCCTCTTCACTCCATGTCACTGAAGTGCCTGTCCGGACATGCACTAGGAGACCTGCGGCCCGCCACCCTCATCCGCTACACTATTGTAGAGGTAATAACAAGTTGGAAGCTTTTTGCTATCTTGTACTACTCTATGGTGCAATTAGTTATACGCATTAAAATGCCGGTCGGATTCTGTATAAGAATCCGGCCAGTATTTTATTGTCTTTTGGATGGTTTTGGGGGACGGTTCTGTCCGCGGTTTGTGCTTACCATTGAATAGCACATAATCCGTCCCGAAAATCGGGCGGAAGATTGTGCATGTTCCTAGTTTTTTGGAACGCCGGCGGAGTGAAAATCCGTCCAGCAGAAAAACAAGACGGATTTTCTATGGAAGTCTATGGGGATTGTTGACAAAAGGGTTCCAAATCTGAAAACCGAAAATTTCATGAAAAACCCTTGCCGTGTGGCCGGACTCTTACTGATTGCTACTCTAAGAAGATAAGAGGAGCGAGTCCTGGGTCCCCAATAACATAACTGATACTCCCCTTCCTCCGGTCGCGTGCCGCGGCTCCTCGCTCTTTCACTGTAGCAGGCAGTAATTGGCCACAGTGGTCCTGCGCCCAGAAGTGACGGCAGGGTCAGAAGAGACAAAAAATGCTGACACCAGGGACCGGAGGAAGGCGAGTATAGTTTTTTTTACCTGTTCAATACTACAATAAAGGAGTGACAGCAAACCCTAGGGGACAAACACACAGCGCCAGCTCTAAGGCTTCAACAAAATGGCAGCGTCTATCGGTGTGTATGGCTCAAGCTATTGGTATCCAACAAAATGGCCGCCTCTATAGGTGTGTATGGCTCAAGCTATTGGTATCCAACAAAATGGCCGCCTCTATAGGTGTGTATGGCTCCAGTTCTTGGTATTCAACAAAATGGCCGCCTCTATAGAAGTGTATGTCTCAAGCTCTTGGTATTCGACAAAATGGTCGCCTCTATAGTTGTGTATGGCTCCAGCTCTTGATCTTCAACAAAATGGCCGCCTCTATCGGTATGTACGACTCCAGCTATGGTGCTTCAACAAAATGGCCGCCTCTTACAGAATGTACAGAAAGGTGGTTTCTTCTATAGCGGGGTATCGAGCCAGCGGGGAGAGCAGGTAATTTACGTAACAATCCCTTACTGATTACCTGGGTAAACTCCTGGGCTGCCATATGGCAGTGACAGTCCACATAGCCGCCGGCCATTTCTGTACCCATCGGGGGCCGCCGCCGTCGCCTCCTCGCTCCCTCACACAGTGGGCGGGACACAACTGATCGGTGGGCGGGGCTTAGCCTTCCTGCGCTGCACACGTGTATGTCCTGTCACTGATGAGCGCTATAGGGGTGAAGTGATGGAGGATTTCCTATAAATTTGTCTGCTCTTTCAGTCTGTGATGCCGAAGTACTTGTACCTGTGCGCTGGGTGTGTCGTGAGCCTCTAACTGTATAAATGATAGAAAAATATTAGTTTAAAAAAAACAAAACACAACCACATCCCAAAAGAACAAGCCTAGTTCCTTCCCTAACAGCATAGTTGCCAACTTTTGAAAATGAAAAAGTAGGAGATATTGGTGGGCGGCGCGCTAAGCGTGCCGCGGCAAGAATTTGCATGGACACACCCATCTTGTCGGTTGCCACGCCCCTTCAAAAAGCCACACCCACTCCACCTAACTGCATAACGGCTTTGGAAGAAAGCCAGGTAGATGCCCTTATAGCCAGGTAGTAACCCCCCATAACTAGATAGTGCCCCTTACAGGCAGGTAGATGCCCCCTCGTAGCCAAGTAGATGCCCCCTCTGTAGCCAGGTAGTGCCCCCCTTTGTTAGCCAGGTAGTGCCCCCATTGTTGCCAGGTAGTGCCCCCATTGTTGCCAGGTAGTGCCCCCATTGTTGCCAGGTAGTGCCCACTATGTTGCCAGGTAGTTGCCCCCATTGTTGCCAGGTAGTGTCCCTTATGTTGCCAGGTAGTGCCCCCATTGTTGCCAGGTAGTGCCCCCATTGTTGCCAGGTAGTGCCCCCTCTGTTGCCAGGTAGTGTCTCCTGTGTTGCCAGGTAGTGTCCCCTGTGTTGCCAGGTAGTGCCCCCATTGTTGCCAGGTAGTGCCCCCATTGTTGCCAGGTAGTGCCCCCATTGTTGCCAGGTAGTTGCCCCCATTGTAGCCAGGTAGTGCCCCCTCTGTTGCCAGGTACATTGTACACAGGTAGTGCCCCCATTGTTTCAAGGTAGTGCCCCCTCTGTTGCCAGGTACATTGTAGCCAGGTAGTGCCCCCATTGTTGCCAGGTAGTGCCCCCATTGTAACCAGGTAGTGTCCCCTGTGTTGCCAGGTAGTGCCCCCATTGTAGCCAGGGAGTGCCCCCATTGTAGCCAGGTAGTGCCAACTCTGTTGCCAGGTAGTGCCCCCATTGTTGCCAGGTAGTGCCCCCATTGTTACCAGGTAGTGCCCCCATTGTTGCCAGGTAGTTGCCCCCATTGTAGCCAGGTAGTGCCCCCTCTGTTGCCAGGTACATTGTAGCCAGGTAGTGCCCCCATTGTTGCCAGGTAGTGCCCCCTCTGTTGCCAGGTACATTGTAGCCAGGTAGTGCCCCCATTGTTGCCAGGTAGTGCCCCCATTGTTGCCAGGTAGTGCCCCCTCTGTTGCCAGGTACATTGTAGCCAGGTAGTGCCCCCCTTGTTGCCAGGTAGTGCCCCCATTGTAGCCAGGTAGTGCCCCCTCTGTTGCCAGGTACATTGTAGCCAGGTAGTGCCCCCATTGTTGCCAGGTAGTGCCCCCATTGTTGCCAGGTAGTGCCCCCATTGTAGCCAGGTAGTGCCCCCTCTGTTGCCAGGTACATTGTAGCCAGGTAGTGGCCCCCATTGTTGCCAGGTAGTGTCCCCTCTGTTGCCAGGTACATTGTTGCCAGGTAGTGCCCCCATTGTTGCCAGGTACATTGTAGCCAGGTACAGCTAATAAAAATAAAATAATAAAATCCACTCACCTGACCAGGCTCCTGCAGCGCGGCCCGCTCCGGACGATCTCCTCAGCGGCGCAGAGGGACTGAGTGCAGCCGCGCGTCACTTCCCCTGCGCCGCTGACCTGTATGTACGGCGCGCACCGGCGCCAGACATACAGGGGGAGAAGGGAGGAGGGAGCGATCCCTCCTGCCTCCTCCCTGCACAGTGAGACTCCGGGCGGGTGAAGCGGCCGCCTGCAGGAGCGGCCCGGCGGCGCAAGAGTAGCGCACCAGCGCTACTCGTGCGCCGCGGTAATTTAAAGAACCCCCGCCTCCTGCTGGCGGCGGGAGGAATGCCAACTCCCCCGGGAGGGCGGGGGGGGACCCCAAATAGCGGGACCCCCCCCCCCCCCCGCCAAAAAACGGGAGAGTTGGCATGTATGCCTAACAGTGGCTATGTCTCCTAATATTGGAATCCCCATTCACAATGTGCTTTGCCACAAAGTCATTTCATGTCTGGTTTTTCCTTCTTCAGCTTTCAGTGTGTTCAAAAGGGGGGCGTGTATCATTTGTTTGAACTGTATATCTTTAAAATGTCTTTATTAAGCAACACAAAGTACAGTAAATTCACAGCTTATGAAATACAATTTGTAAATTATTATTAATGGGGTCATTGGTTAATCTACTATAGCATGCATACTCTGTATTGCTAATTTTCCATTATATACGAAACAAAAAGAAAATACAAACATATTAAAACTCGTCCGAGCCTCCATTTTGCGATCTTATGTCCATTTCAGAAGGTCGAGATATTATTCCTTCCAAATGTTAAAGTAAACTGTCTAGTTATAGGTGTCATTCAGGTGCATTAGACTAAGACGTATTTACTATCCTTATAGTTTAAACTACCAATTTTAGCTCCATCTGTAGCGCTAGGCTATCTTAGTGATGGAAAGAAAGACAGAAGTCACAAAAGAATGAGGACAGTATGTAGCATTAGGTTCAGACAAAACAAAAACACATACCAACAAGTGCTCCATTCTCCGGGCCCACCCCCCACCTCTGTTTTGGTATTATGATCATTCTGTGTGGCTCCCCTTATTCGACACCCACATCCCATCTTATTCTATAGGGCCGGATCACTGGATGCCAAACAATATTGTAGATGCTGAATCAATGATTCTCATCCTCTGGTCGTGTCAATCTCTGGGTCCCCTAGATTGGAGCATCGCCAATTAATACCTGTTCTTGGAACCATGTGGTAAAACTAAAGCATTCTTTGATGGCTTCTCGTATTCTCCGTGGAAGCAGAGGGATAAAACTGCCCCAGACTTGAAAAAATTTGGGGGGCATGAGTCTCCTTCTTACCCGAGGCCTCCACCCAATCCATCTTCAGTATGGAAGACAGTTTCTCTAAGAACATCTTAAAAGGGGGCGCGGACTCATGTATCCACGTGTTTAAAATAGTTTTGATGCCTGCCGCTGAAATCATATATAATAATTTCCCGCTTCCCGGTTCACATGGGGTCATCTGGGTATCTATATGGCCAAATATTGCCCATAGAGGGTTGTTTGGGACATAGTTAGTCAAATGCGTTCTTGTGAATGTCATCACCTGTTCCCAAAAATCTTGAATCACCAGGCAGCTCCACAAGCAGTGAAAAATATCTGCTTCTTGAACACCACATCGGAAGCATCTGCTGCTTTCAAAAATACCCATGCGATAGCCCCTGACTGGGGTAATGTATGCCCTGTGGTACAGCTGGAGGGACATCTCCCAGTATCTACTTGAGGCTAAGAATTTACGGCTATTGGCCAATGCTGTAAGTAGAGTATGGACCTCCAGACTGGGGTCATCTCCCGCCCATTTCGTAATTGCCATGGTTGATTCTGAGAAGTCTAGTGGTGCATGTAAAGCTTTGTAATAGTGAGTAGTCAGCCCCCTTTCCGTAGTTTTTTTGAGCAAGAGTCTACGTGTTGATGGATCCCATTCTTTCCGCGTGAAATGTGGAGTCAGTGTTAGGAAGTAGCTACGGGCACACAAATATGGGAAGAAGGAGACCCCTGCCTCTGGGAATCTGGTTCTCAGTTCCTCAAATTGTAAGACCCTATGCGTTTTTGCATCTATTAAGTCATAAATCGATAGGATTCCACTTTTCTCCCACCTGTAGAAGTCTCTGTGTGGAGCTCCCTTCTGGAAATCTGGATTGCCTACTAGTGTGCGAAGCATAGAGGCGTGGGGGTGTAACCCAGAGAGCTTCCTCATTTTTTGCCAGCCCCGCCACGTTGAAAATACGAGTGGATTAGCCCTAATCTGTTCTGGAATTTGATGCAAGGGTAGATGTATAAAATTTGCTAGCGAGATCTTCCCTAAAAATGACTGCTCCGCCTTGGTGTCCGTGAAAACTGAAGTATTTTGCAACCAGTCTGCTACCATACGAATCAGCGCGGCCACATGTTTGAACTATATCATGTGACCCAGCAGGCTTGACATCCCCATGCCTTTCTCCGCAGTGTGCTCACACTAGTCAAAGGTCTGGTTATGTAAAGTGCTGTGAGTAGCAACAATGGTTAGCACTTCTGCCTTTCAGCAAAGGGGTTCTAGGTTCAAATACCTGCACGAACCAAATGTTGATTTTTTTTTCCCTCAGTGCACATACCTGATTGAGTTTTTATTTTTTTTTTATCTATTTGCACTGTTTGACTAATTACTAAGGAATACAGAGGACAGGAGTAGAATGACAGCACCTGGGGTTGAACACTCGCTCAGCAATGAGTGTGTGTGATTACTAGGCAGAGAATAGACCGACAGCATCTGCCTGAGAGGAGAGGTGATGTGTGAGCATGTGCGACCAGGACTGAGGAGCTCTCAGCCCTGGTCGTATCCCTTGGAGACGAGCTGTAAACAATGGATCACTAAAGGAGCAGCTAAAACAAAAACAGTCCAGAATTTTTAATAATGATGAAAATGTTTATTATTTAATTTGCAAACTTCTCACGTCAATTTTACTTCGTAGCAAAACCCCTTTAAGGTTGAAGCGTTTTTTTCATCACATTCGGTTTTTTCCTACCTACCTTCCGAGAGCCATAAGAGCGTTTCCACACGGGACGGTTTTGTGGCATTTTTGGAATGTTTTTTTTCACTGCACAACAATTAAACTCCCTTTATTACCAGCAAGCTTCTTTCAGTTCTCTAAACTGTTTGGAAAGGTGTTATAAGTAAGTAATCAATGACTATGTGTGAAGTCTTGTGGATTCTAAACACAGTAACTGATTACTGATCAGTCACTTGTAAGCCCTCAACTACACAGCACTGGGTTACAGTTGGATTTTTAAGCAGATTCAGCATATAGAATCTGTAAAAATCCGACTGTAACCAGTCCCCATAGACCTCAATAGAAAATCCGAACTGTAGTCTTCACAGCTCAGATTTTCTACTGTGGGATTTCTAAATCGCCTTCCGTCCGGCGGGAGATAGAATATGTTCTTCCTCTAGCTGACTCCCGTCGGATTCCCGTACTGGGCTGGCGGCAAATCCAAAAAACGACTGTAGTTTTTGCGCAAACCAGGGCCAAAAACCGCGGTACGGCAATGTTAAAACGTCGTCAGATTTTGGACGGCATTTTAACATTCGCTGTGTAGACATAGCCTAACGCCTTTCTAAACAATTAAAAGAACTGAAAGAAGCTTTCTGGTAATAAAAGCAGTGTAATTGCTGTGCACTATTGCACATGTCAGGAATGGCCACAAGTCATCTTCAAGGAGAATGTGCAGTCAATGATACTTGAAGGATCTGAACCGAGAAGGTTAACATTTTATTACACTTATTGGGTTGTCTTCTACGCTCATAGCCTCTTGATCCATATGTAGAACTGTATTGGTCAAATATATCCACATTGGTATCCATGGAGTCCGAGCCTCCATACCTCTCCTGGCTGGAAATGGGGATCAGATCAGCCAAGTGTACATGCGTCCCTTAGGTTGGTAGCTGGGGACATCAGTAGTGATGATAGGGCTAAGCATCTTCAATAGGCACCAAGACCAGCGACCCCTTCCCTTAGCTCCCTAATACATTATTGGTATTATAGATGTATCTCAGCCATCAATAGCCACTAGCTAATACTCAAGGTCAAATAGTTTAGAGAAAGGACTTCAGGGGACCTAATAAATATATCAGTGGTCAATATAGAGATCTTTCCCAAGATCTATTTATAGCCAAGATTGTATCTAGAACTAGGGGGTGTCCTCTATACCTAGAGGAAAGAAGGTTTCTACAGAAACATAGAAAGGGATTCTTTACTGTTAGAGCAGTGAGACTGTGGAACTCTCTGCCAGAGGAACTTATCATGGTGAATTCACTAACAGAGTTCAAAAACGATCTGGATGCATTTCTAGATGTAATAATAGAACAAGTTATAGTGACCAGGATTCTGGAGAAGGGTCTGGATACATTTCTAGATGTAATAATATAACAAGTTATAGTGACCAGGATTCTGGAGAAGGGTCTGGATACATTTCTAGATGTAATAATATAACCAGTTATAGTGACCAGGATGCTGGAGAAGGGTCTGGATATATTTCTACAGTGTAATAATATAACAAGTTATAGTGACCAGGATTCTGGAGAAGGGTCGGCGATCCAGGGATTTATTCTGATGCCAGGTTGGAGTTGGGAAGGATTTTTTTTCCTAAAATGAGGACAATTGGCTTCTACCTCATGGGGGTGATTTGCTTTCCTCTGGATCAACACGATAGCACAGTGTTTCTCAACTCCAGTCCTCAAGACCCACTAACAGGTCATGTTTTCTGGCTTTCCTTAGCATTCTGCACAGGTGATATCATTATTATCAGTGCATTCTGTGGGAGATCCTGAAACATGACCTGTTGGTGGGTCCTGAGGACTGGAGTTGAGAAACACTGCTATAGCACAACACTATAGGCTGAATTGGATGGACGACTTTCTTTTCCAACCTTACAAACTATGTAACTCTCCACACATTACTAAAAAGTGTCTTTATTTCTGGATGACTTGTCGCAATCTGGGGAACAGTCTTAAAGCATTCTTAGTAGTAACATGAAGAACTTCTTCCAATGAGATCCCTTTAACCTGGGCGATGTATTCTGCAGCGTATGTTATGTTCTTCGGTTCATTTCTGATCTAAAAGATAAAAAGTAACAGCAACATTCAGTTCAGTCCAACATATTTCACAGCAGAACACAGCACTTAAGAAAAATAAAAAAATTGCCATGATTTTGCAAAAAGAAAAAAAAAAAAAGAAGTGACAAAACGTAAAAATGTGTGAATATACCATTAAAAGAGTTTTCTTGCTACAAAGATCATATCTGTAATGATGGGGACAGTAAAAATAAGCACTTTTGCAATTGGTTTGCATTATCTAAATCACTTTGTTTAGCAGATATGAGCTAATCTGTGCATCTATAGCTATTTCTGCAGCAGGTGGTCGGGCCACGCCTCCTTTTCTGTGATTGGCTCACTGATATGTCATTCAGCCAGTTCAGACACGGCCCCTGGATGGGACACACCCCTTGTGCCGTCTGAGCTGTGGAAAATGAAAGTGAAACAAGCTGCCTTGATGGCTGTGTCTGTACAACAAAGTTTTGTATTCTATTTGAGGAATGGCAACCTCATTGGCTTGCTGCACTCCGCCTACCTCTTTTAAACCAGTGCAGGATAATTCAGTAGCAAGTTCTTATCACTCCTTGAGATGTTGGAGTCTGAATAGGCTCCTAGTGAGGTAACATGTTAGTGTTAGGGACTCACCTTTACTGGGATCTCCTTGACGCTATTGGGAGGTGAGCTTAAACATTTTTGATCAAAAACTGTGAACTAAGAGTCCCAGATTTTCATAATTCCTTAGCAGTAATGCATTTTTCAAAAATTCCTATATACCTTTGATGTTTTACTTAGTTTTTAGTGTGCCACTGATATTTGTAATGGATTTATGTTATTGCCTTACCAGTGTGCACCTATGCTTATGTTTTTCAAAAGATGTTCTTGGATGTACACAGCCTAACAAAGTTTTGTACAACAAAGGCTGTCTCAGCTCCTCTATGCCACTTCTCCCAGTGATAGTTCTATGTAAAGGATCTGGGCAATTACTGAGTCTGTAGCTGCTAGATTCACTCCTCCCCCCCATATAACACAGCCTTATACAGTCTGTTCCCCTCTACCTCCTGTCTGATAACAGAGGGGGGAGAAGAGTTCATTTCTCACATTTGTTTAATCAGTTCAGGCTATATGTATATCTGATTGCAGCAATGCAGGTGTTCTGTTTACAAGGAGCTTGTGGAGGGAGGTGATAGCTCTGCAGGCATGAGAAAAAACAAAACAAAAAAGGAAGACATAATATTAGGGCCAGGATGGGGAAAAAAAGACCCCATTGACATGCATTACTCGCGGCGCATATATGTTGCAAGTAACTGACATGTCACTTATCTCCCCGCGCGTACAATATGATCGTATTGTACGAGCGAGAAGAGGAGGCGTAATCCATAGTTCTCTATGAGAATTATGAATTACCGTAATTTTGGCGCACATCTCGCTCGTATTAGTGTGCAAATACGCCGCGAAATGCGCGCCGAAATTAGCCCGTGTGAACATAGCCTTAGACTCAATCTTAGACCTGGAAGAGTTAAAGTGGTTCTGCCATGAAAGACATTTATCACTCATCTTTAGGATAGATACTAAATGTTCGATCGCTGGGGTAGCACTGCTGTGACCCCCACTGATCACTAAAACAGTGTTCCCAACCACTTATCCCTCCTCGCCACAGTTTGCAGGGAGGAAGGGTTTAATTGGAGCAGCGGTCGAACATGCGCACTGCTATTCTATTCAAAGTCTATGAGAGCTGTGGAGATCGCCAAGAACAATGCTCCGGTAACCCCCTACTCTCCTATACGCTTTAAATGGAGCAGCAGTGTACGTTTGACTGCTGCTCCATTCAAACCCTTCCTGGCTGTCTCAGTGCGGCGATGAAGGAAGAGTGGTCGAGGACCCCGTCTTAGCAATCAGTGAGGATCCCAGCAGCGCAACCCCCAGCGATCAGATTTTTGGAGAAGTGATGAATGTATTTCATGATACAACCCCTTTAGGCACCCTCGTCACAAGTCAGCGCATGGTTTATATCATTGATAGCGAGCTTCAATCCAGATCGCTTTAAACTGCTTTGCAAGTCAAAATAACCACATGGAAATAATAAAAGTCAGCAATGACACAGAATCTGAGACATGTAAAGCACATATGAAGTGAACGGCAGAGAGGTCGCTGCTAAATTTTTTTAGAAAAAGAAGAAAATCGTCATAAATTAAAGTTAAAAATGAAAAATCTAGAGACAAAGTTTAGGGGACTGAAACGGTGCTGGACAACTAGGCTCGGCAGGGACGTTTGCCAATCTGAAGCTGCTTCACAAGACCTCACCATCCAGACACAAAGCCCCCCAAAATTTAGATTTGCAGAGTATACAATGGGTGCTCCTGTGGCGAATTAGGATTACCCTCTGTGTCTATTCTGAATGTACTTTATTCCTTTTCCCAATCTAACCCCTTAAGCAGGAGGCCTTAATGATGCAGCTAAAGTTTTTTAGTTTTTGCCTCCCTGCGTTCAACAGTCATAACTTTTTTTTTTTTTCAGTTGTATGAGGACTTGTTTTATGCGGGAGAAGTATCTTTGGGGGTGTAGTTTGAGTTTACATATAAATTACTGTGTACTTAAAAAGCTTTTATTGCAGTGTGAACATAAAAAAAGTGTTTTTCTGAATGTTTTTTTATTTATTTATTTTTTTACACCATTCACATTTCACACTAAGTAACTTAAGATTAATTCTACAGGTTATTATGGTCATGTAGGGTGTTTTTTTTTTGTGTGTAATGTTAGCACAATAATGTTTTAATTTTTTTTATTTTTTTTTTTACACACATTTTTGTTTTTTACTTAAAAAAAAAAAATTCCATTAAGGGATAACCATTGTACACTCCTGTATACTAATACATTACACTATGGGCCATATGTATGAAAACTGTCTAGGTCTAAAACTCACACAAATCTGACACAACCAAAATATCACACTCTGTGACCAATTAAAAAACACCCTTATTGAATGGATGATTTGGGGATTAGTTTATCCCCTTGATGACTCTGCATCCAGGAACTCATTGGCCGAGTTGTCCTAGACTATAAATTACCTGGAGTCATCACAGAACCCAAAATCTCTCCTGACAGATCTGTTCCAGTAAATCCCTGTCTGCTCTTATATCTCTCTATTGTGCGGGTCCCCTGTTATTCCTCCTAGAAATGTATTACTGACTCTGTCAGATGGGCATTTCCAGTTGGGGGTTGTATTCCTGCACAGTCTGACACTGTCCAATCAGTGCTGAGAGTCAGTGTGTGCAGGGACACACCCCTTTGAATACTGGAATGATAACACCCATCTGACAGATTCAGTAATACATTTCCAGGAGGAATAACAGAGGAACAGCACAACAGAGAGATATAAGAGAAGAGGCTCCAGAATTGTTATTTCACAGGGAACACAAGGATTTACTGAAATAGACATGTCAGGCGAGGTCACAGGTCTTCTTTAAAGTGTTCTTCCCACCTCCATATTTCATCTGTGTCATCTAGTTGCCCTGTTGCATCACTCCTTAGTTTTGGAAGTGTCAAAATACTCGTCAGATGGACGTTTTTTCTGTTCACAAAATCGCCGGTATTTTGTCCTTTGCTGTGTGATTGTATCTTAAGGCTGCGTTTATACGGCAAAGACCAAATACCGGTCGGTTATCTGACTGGTATTTGTTCTTTTTATGGTACGCAGGGAGGGGCGGCTTTTCTCCGCAGTTTGCTGATTCAAGCTCTCCCCCTTCGCACCCACATCTTCATGTTCCGCCCGAAAACCGGGCAGAAAAATCAACATGTTCTAAGTTTTTCGGACCGACGGCGCTGTAAAAAAACGTCCGGCGGAAAATCCGTGCAGTGGGGACTGCTGCACAGATTTTCCATTTAACTTAATGTAACAAGGTTGACAGTCGGTTTACAGATGACTTTCAAATCCAAAAACAGTCTGTAAAACCGCAGGAAAACCTGTGCCGTGGGGACAAGCCCTAAGACTCAAAAGGAGTCAATGACATCACACAGATCTGGACTCAATATAAGCGCAACACAGAACAATGAACACAGCAGAGCCCAGTCACATCACAGGGAATTCAACTCCAGAAGAGCAAATGAGACTTAGAGTATGTTCACATGGCGTATTTGCGGGCCATACTTCAGGGCGTAATTGCGGTAATTCAAAGCTCTCACTGAGCGCGATACTTATCTGCTTACACGCCGGGGAAAACGAAAGTGAATAGGGGCTGGCGCAGAGCGCTTTACAAGTATGCACTGTCCAGCGCGTACTTCTAAAACACCCGGCGTATAGCAGCGCTCGCAGTATGCGCCGCTGTGCGCCTGAATTTAGCCGTGTGAACCCACCCTTCATATAACTCAGTGTATCAAAGTATTAGAATCAGTAAAAAGATAGAGTATTAACCAGTACAAACCAATGATAATCACAGAGCATTAAACTCAATATAACCCAGTGACCTCAGAGCATTAGATTCAGGTTAACTTAGTGACATTATAAAACACTACAAAGGCCATATTTACAGCTCAGTGGCTGGACTAGACTGAACCCAGTAGCAGGCGGATCTGGCCCATATGCTACCTGGGAAAGACAAGCAGGTGCAGCTAATTGCTGAGCCGAAGCTCACATACCCCACCACCAGGCGAACAATTAGATGATAAAAAACTGCACATTAAATACATACCTGTTCATACCAGCATGCAGAAAAACCACAGTATGATACATGGGGACATTGCACAAATGCAAAAATACCAATAAACCAACCACTCACATACCTTCAATGCATGAGGGTGGTGGTTGCTGGTACTACAATTGCATATAGATAAGGCGATACAGAAGGGTGCCAAAAATACAGATACGTGTGGTGCACCATGCTGGCTTACAGCCTATTAGTGACACCCATACTATTAGATTAGGCGGCTGCCCAGCACTTTCTGGGTGTCCAATACAAAGTACAGACACCCTCCGCTCCCCAGCACTGTTGGGCAGATAAAAAAAAGACATACTGGAAAAATATTAAATATGAGGTATTATTTGGTACAGTGGCCACGGTACGCAAGCTTGCAACCGCATTCTGCCTCATAGGGGTTTTTGCCTTCTTCTGGATCAACATTATAGCACAATAGGCTGAACTGGATGGACATTAACTTTTTTTCGGTATTACAAACTATGTAACATGACAAAGTAGTAGTCTTGATAGGAACCAGTGACATCACAAAGCATTAGACATTGCAGACTTTTCTACCCAATATATCTATACTCCTTGTATCCACACACTAACACGATACCTGGTGGAGGACCGGACACTAGTGAAATCACAGAGTAACACTCAGGAGCCACCAATGTCTTTACAGTGCATCACATTTTATTGGTGCAAATCATAACCGCCCCCCCCCCCCTCTCTCCCTCCTTTACCTGCTTCTCTGGTCCTAGGGCAGGGGAGTCCGTTTCCAAACACATATTCTCGAGGGGAAGCTGTTTCACTAGTTTCTGCTTCTTAAAGCAAATGTAAATGGATTAGATTTAAATTCAGTTACAGACATTTTGTTCTATACAATCTATACATCATACGATCACAGAATAGCTCTGCTTTCCATAATCACTAATATTTTAAGGGGAACACATTCTTCTACAAAGGTAATATGTACAGTTTCAACAGATCAGAACCAACAATTCTTCAAAATGTCCTCAAATGTCCTCAAAATCACATTATTTTTCCTTAATGCCATAATGCCTTGTGATATGCAGATGCTTCGTGGAGTGCAAAAGGCAATTTCGAATCTCCACACGCCTATATAGGCGCTCTCCCTAAGGAGAGATCTTCCCTTTCTGAGCCACTCATTGCCTCCCACTCAGCCAAGCCAGCATCGCTCTGCTCTGTACTGACGAGGGGCAAACACCCCGAAACGGCTGTATACAGATGGGTGATGCTGGCTTGGCTAAATATCCCTTTTTGCTTTCCAAAGACCCAGGGGTCAAAAGCAAATTGAAGATTTGTTACATCCAACAGAGGGCGCTTGAGCTTCTCAGCTCCTTTCCCATAATGCCTTGTGATATGCAGGTGCTTCGTGGAGTGCAAAAGGCAATTTCGAATCTCCACACGCCTATATAGGCGCTCTCCCTAAGGAGAGATCTTCCCTTTCTGATTGGCTAGTTCCAAGGAAAAATAATCGCTTGGGCAAAGGTCTATTAAGATTGCCGTGGTGTCAATGGATCATCAGTTTGCTATGGGGCCCGGGCTTCTCTAGTTACGCCCCTGGGTATGTTCACACGGCGTATTGTGGCGCATATTGTACACGCTGCAATAAACAGGGCGTTTTAGAAGTGCCTGCTGGCCAGCGTGTACTACTAACACACTGACAGACGGCTCCCATTCACTTTCACACTCGCACCGGGAAGAAGTGACAGGTTGATTGTTTTTATTATACATCAGGGAAAACGTGGGATATTCATAGCTCGCAAGGAGAGCTATGAATTACCGTAATTGCATGGCGTATTGCAGCGCAATTGCGCGCCGAAATACGCCCCGCAATAACACCGTATGAACATACCCTAAGCCCAAACTGATTAGCTCAGTGTCTACATCTGGGATATATAATGCTGGGAGGAGCTTTCACCTTTTTTTGCTTAGTGTCACCTCTTAGCGGTAGCAGCCTATACCCACTGGGACACATTTATTAATAGTATCTAATTGTAAGACAGTTCTAAGTTAGACTAGACCAGACCTGGGCATTGTACGCCCCGCGGACCACATCCTACCCGCTAACTAGCTCTGACCGGCCCACCGCCATCCCCCAGGGACTAACTATATGTGCATCCTCTGGACGCATATACAGTTGCAGGCTTCTGTGGAGCAGAGAATGGAGGCTCTCTGCTCCGCAGAGTACTCTGGTATGATTTAGGTTGGGTGGTGGGTTCTGAGGGACATTGGGATATAAAAGAAGTCCTGGGCTGGTTCATGGATGTTTGGTGTCACGTGCTGGGGGGCATGCTCAGGGCCCAAAACAAAAAAACTGAAAAAAAAAAATAAAGATTGTGGTCTGTGTTAATTTTTCATTTTGTACAATTTGTGTTATTTTGGTAAAATGCAACTGGATCAGAGGGTCTTAGGTGGGTTATAATTCAGTTAAGTTTACTTAAGAAAATAAAAAAAGGTAAACACTGTACATAAGCGGCGTTTTTGTGAGTGAATTTGTGAGAAGTGTTGGGTTAGACCAGTGTTGATATACTGTGCCAAGGCTCGTATTGTTCTGAGTACTGGGTTTGTGTCTTGTTTTTGTATTTATTTATTGTTGTGTTTTTAAAATGTTAATAAAAGAAATACAGGATGTACAGGATAAGTAATATAATGTATGTACACAGCGACACCACCTGCAGAATAGTGAGTGCAGCTCTGGAGTATAATACAGGATGTAACTCAGGATCAGTACAGGATAAGTAATGTATGTACACAGTGACTGCACCAGCAGAATAGTGAGTGCAGCTCTGGAGTATAATACAGGAGTTAACTCAAGATCACTACAGGATAAGTAATGTATGTATACAGCGACACCACCTGCAGAATAGTGAGTGCAGCTCTGGAGTATAATACAGGATGTAACTCAGGATCAGTACAGGATAAGTAATGTCTGTACACAGTGACTGCACCAGCAGAATAGGGAGTGCAGCTCTGGGGTATAATACAGGATGTAACTCAGTAACAGTACAGGATAAGTAATGTCTGTATACACAGTGGACTAACAGGCAGAATAGTGAGTGCAGCTCTGACTATAATACAGGAGGTAACTCAGGATCTAGTACAGGATAAGTAATTGTATGTAAGTGACTGAACCCGCAGAATAGTGAGTGCAGCTCTGGTGTAATAATGCAGGATGTAACTCAGGATCAGTACAGGATAAGTAATGTATATTACACGTGACTGCACCAGCAGAAATAGGGAGCGCAGCTCAGGAGTATAATACAGGATCGTAACTCAGGGTTTAGTACAGAATAAGTATGTAAATGTATGTACACAGTGACTGCACCAGCAGAAAAGTGAAGTGCAGCTCTGGAGGATTATACCAGGATGTAAATCAGATCAGTTAAAGATAAGTAATGTGATGTACCACTGTGACTGGCACCAGCAGATAGTGAGTGCAGCTTGGCAGTATAATACAGGATGTACTCAGGATCAGTACAGGATAATAATGTATGTACACCGTGACTGCACTTGCAGAATAGTGAGTGCAGTCTGGAGTATAATTCAGGATGTAACTCAGGATTCAGTACAGGTATAAGTAATGTAAGTACACAGTCGAACTGCACCAGCAGAATAGTGAGTGCAGTCTGGAGGATATACAGGATTGTAACTCAGTGATCAGTACAGGATAAGTAATGTATGTACACAGTGACTGCACCAGCAGGATAGTGAGTGCAGCTTCTGGGAGTATAATACAGGATGTAACTCAAGATCAGTTACAGGATAAGTATTGTATGGACACAGTGACTGCACAGCAGACAGAATAGATGCGTGCAGATCTGGAGGATAATGTTAGGATTAACTCGCAGGAAAATTTTTTTTTCAGTACAGGATAAGTAAATGTATGTTCACACTGATGCACCTGCAGGAATAGTGAGTGCAGCTCTGGAGGATAATACAGGATGTAACTCAGGATCAGTTACAGGGTAAGTAAATGTGTATTGTACACAGTACTGCACCAGCAGAATAGTGAGTGCAGCTCTGTAGGATAATACAGGATGTAATCAGGAGCAGTACAGGATAAGTAAGGTATGTACACGTGACTGCACCACAGCAGAAAAATGTGTGAGTGCAGCTCTGGAGTATAATACAGGATGTAATCAGGATAGGCACAAGGGTAAGTTATGTATGTAAAGTGGACTGACAGGCAGGATAGTGAGTGCAGCTCTGAGTATAATACAGGAGTGTAACTAAGGATCAGTACAGGATTAAGTAATGTATGTACACAGTGACTGCATCAGCAGAAATAGTGAGTGCAGCTCTGGAGTATTACAGGATGATACTCATGGATCAGTACAGATAAGTAATTGTATGTACACAGTGGACTGCACCAGCAGAATGAGTGGTGCAGCTCTGAGTTTAATACCAGGATGTTATCAGGATAGGCACAGGGTAAGTAATGTTTGTACACAGTGACATGCAACAGCAGGATAGTGAGTGCAGCTCTGGAGTATAATATCAGGATGTAACCTCAGGATCAGTACAGGTATAAGTAATGTATGTACAGTGACTGCACCCAGCTAGAATAGTGAGTGCAGCTCTGGAGTATAATACAGGGATGTAAACTCAAGGATCAGTTACAGGATAAGTAATGTATATACACAGTGACTGCACCAGAGAATTAGTGAGCGCACGCTCTGGAGTATAATACAGGATGTAAACTCAGGATTGTACAGAATAAAGTATGTAATATATGTTACACAGTGGACTGCAACCAGCACAGAATAGTGGAGTGCAGCTCTGGAGGATAATACAGGATGTAAACTCAGGTTCAGTACAGGATAAGTAATGTATGTACACAGTGACTGACACCAGCGAATAGTGAGTGGCTCGGAGTAATAATACTGGATTGTAAAACTCGGATCAGTACAGGATAAGTAATGTATGTACACAGTGATGCACTAGCAGAATAGTGAGTTGCAGGCTTGAGATGAATACAGGATGTAACCAGGATCAGTACAGGGAATAAGTAATGTAAGTACACTGTGACTGCACAGCAGAATAGTGAGTGCAGCTCTGGAGGATAATACAGGATGTAACTCAGGATCAGTACAGGATAAGTAATGTTTGTTCACAGATGACTGCACACGCAGGATAGTGAAGTGCAGCTTGGAGATTAAATACTGGATTGTATACTCAAGATCAGTACAGGATAAGTAATGTATGTACACAGTGAACTGCACCGCAGAATAGTGAGTGCAGATTGGAGGATAATGTAGGATGTAACTCCGGAATCAGTACAGGATAAGTAATGTATGTTCACAATGACTGCACAGCAGAATAGTGGGTGCAGCTCTGGAGGATATACAGGATGTAACTCAGGATCAGTAACAGGGTAAGCTAATGTATGTACACACTGACTGCACCAGCAGAATAGTGATTGCAGCTCTGGTAGGATAATACAGGATTGTAACTCAGGATCAGTACAGGGATAAAGTAATGTATGTACACAGGTGACTGCACTAGCAGAATGGTGAGTGCAGATCTGGGAGTATAATAAAGGATTGTAACTCAGGATAGGCACAGGTAAGTAATGTATGTATCACAGTGGATCTGCACCAGCAGGATTAGTGTGTGCAGCTCTGGAGTATATACAGGATGGTAACTCAGGATCAGTACAGGATAAGTAATGTATGTAACTGTGACTGCATCAGGCAGAATAGTGGTGTCAGCTCTGGGAGTATAATACAGGAAGTAACTCGAGGATCAGTACAGAATAAGTAATGTATGTACACAGTGACTGCACAGCAGAATGGTGAGTGCAGCTCTGGAGTCTAATACAGGATGTAACTCGGATAGGCACAGGGTAAGTAATGTATGTACACAGTGATGCCACCAGCAGGATAGTGAGTGCAGCTCTGGAGTATAATACAGGCTGTAACTCGGATCAGTAAGGATAAGTAATGTTGTACACACGTGTACTGCACCGCAGAAAGTGAGTGCTGCTCTGGAGTTATAATACAGGATGTAAACTAAGGATCAGTAAGGATAAGTAATGTTGTACACAGTGACTGCACCAGCTGGAATAGTGAGGCAAGCTCTGGCGTATATACAGGATGTAACTCAGGATCAGACAGGATAAGTATTGTTGTACACTGACTGCACAGCAGAATAGTGAGTGCAGCTTGGAGTATAATAAGGATGTAACTCGGGTTCAGTAAGGATAAGTAATGTATGTACACAAGTGACTGCACCAGCAGGAATAGTGAGTGCAGCTTCAGGAGTATAATACAGGATGTAACTCAGGATCGTACAGGATAAAGTAATGTATGTAAACTGTGACTGCTCCAGCAGATGTGGAGTGCTGCTCGGGGAGTCTAATACAGGATTGTAAATCAGCGATCAGTACAGGATATAAGTAATGTATGTACACAGTGACTGCCCAGCACGAATAGTGAGTTGCAGCTCTCGGTGGATATTACAGGATGTAACTCAGGATACGTACCAGATTAAGTAATGTATGTACACAAGTGGAATGCACCAGAAGAATAAGTCGAGTGGCAGCTCTGGGGATAATACAGGATGTAACTCTAGGATCAGTACAGGATAAGTAAATGTATGTTACACAGTGACTGGCACCAGCAGAATAGTTGAGCGCAGCTCTGGAGTATAATACAGGATGTAAACTCAGGATCAGGCACAGGGTAAAGTAAGTGTATATGTACCAAGTGACTGTACCAGCAGATTAGTGAGTGCAGCTATGGAGTAATCATACAGGATGTAACTCAGGATCAAGTACAGGATAAAGTAATGTATGTACACTAGTGACTGCACCAGCAGAATAGTGTGTGGCCAGCTCTGGGTATAATACGGATGTAACTCAGGATAGTACAGGATAAGTAATGTATGTACACAGTGACTGCACCAGCAGAATAGTGAGTGCAGCTCTGGAGTAATAATACAGGAAGTAACTCCTCGCGCTCGCACTCGCGCTCACTCGCGCATAAGTAATGTATATACACTGTGCTGCACCAGCAGAATAGCTGGGTGCAGTCTTGGAGTATATTTCAGGATGTTACTCAGGATCAGTACAGGCTAAGTAATGTAATGTATGTTACACAGTGACTGCACAGCAGAATAGTGTGGCAGCTCTGGAGTATAATACAGGATGTAACTCAGGATCAGTACAGGAATAAGTAATGTATGTACGCACAGTGACTGCACAAGCAGAAAGATGAGTGCAGCTCTGGAGTTATATACAGGATGTATCTCTAGGATACAGGTACAGGATCAAGTTTTTTAAATGTATGTGCACAGTGACTGCACCTGCTGATAGAATAGTGAGTGCAGCTTCTGCAGTTTAATACAGGATGTAACTCAGGATCAGTACAGGATAAGTAATGTATGTACACAGTGACTGTACCAGCTATGCCTGTTCTGAACATTGTCAATGAGTGTACTCGGCTAAACTCGAACCTCCCATACATATGAATAGGGAATATGAGCTGGTCTCCAAAGGGGATGATATTTCATAGCAAAACCCCTTTAAAGGGATTTCCTCACTACAATGATTAGCTTTTACCGTTTAGGAAAGGGTTAATAAAGACTATTGCCAAATACATTGCTGTTTTGATTTTGCTTTGTTCAGAAGATTTTATCTATTGCTAGTGTACACAAGTTTCTCTAGGTTGCTGAACATCTCTTTCTCTTATCTAATTGCTCTAAGTTGCCATTTGACCATGGTGAGCTTTTCCTCTAGCTCATGAGGTTCTTTACCTACCAAACCTAAGTAAATTACACGTTTTAACCATTTAGAACTCTGTAGCTTTGTTAACAACAGATTATAAACCACCTGCAGTTGTGTCACTGTAAGGCCTCGTTCAAACGGCTTATTTCTCCGTGGATTGGCGCCGTACTCCACGCCGGATTTGCGCTGCAGTACGGCGCCAATCCGTCGGAGTCATTACGGTAATCCAATGCTTCATAGAGAACAGTGGATTCCGTCGCTCCTCCCCGCTCGGCGAATCCGCGCGAGGGGGAGGAAGTGACATGAACTATTTTCGGCGCGTACGCGCCTGTAAACAATGCATTGTTTTGGGCCGGGGAGCGGGACGCCCCCGCTGCCACTCCGGCCCCGCCACCCGCCCCCGCCCCTTTAATTCAGCCGGATTTGTGAGCGCAATCGGCTACAAAAATATCGGTTTGGGAATAAGCCGTGGTGACACGCTAAACAGTCTCAGCTAGGAATAGCAGAACTGATATACTAACCACTGCTATAGAACCACGTACATCCTGACCGGGAAGGGTGAGTCTCAAGCTGGCTGCAAAAAAAAGTTAGGCTTCTCCATATTCAGTCCATCAACCCCATTGAAGACACCAGTAATGCCTCTTTCAATGCAAATTAGCATATATTTCACCTCTTTTGGAAAATATGAATTTCTCAGATACTCAGTCATTGCCCTGGGAAGAGTCTATTCCTAATCTGAGGCGTCTTATACTATTACAGGGTGAATGTATTGAGAGGTGATATTTTATTTCTCACTCAGCATGAGGGAAGGTTTTTATGTTTTACCTGCTGCATTTTCTACTTTTAAAAAAAAACTGCAAATTCCCCTCGAGAATTTTTCTAGCAGCTCATGATAAATTCACTGGAAATTGGTTGCCCCAAGAGTAGACTGTTACCTTTCACTTAGAGCCTGTAATAAGCTTTCCCTTAGGATCTCTGCAGCCTAATCTATTTGCAAAGTGTTTAACCTCAGCATAGAAAATGTCTAATCAGACGGCAACGGAGACGTAATATAAAATCCAGCATTTATACAATATTAAGGGTTGCACAGTCTAAAGGCATGTTCACACGGCTTTAAAAAGGGGCCATATTTCGGTCGTAATTACGCGCCGAATGTGCGCCAATTACGGCCGGAAAACGGGCACCATTCATTTACGGTATTCACAGTTTCTCATAGAGATCTATGGATAGTATCCTCTCCCCGCCCGGGGAATCCGCCGGGCGGGGAGATAATTGACATGTGAATTACAAGGCGGTATACGCAACGATGGCAATTCAGTCAATGGGCAGGCGAGAGTTTTAGTGGCGGCCCCCGCTCACTTCCCCCGCTCCCGCCCCGCCCCCGTCCACACGGAGTAATTGCGGGGCGTAATTACGTCCCGCAATTAAGCCGTGTGAACATAGCCTAAGGGTAATGCATGTGTCCTATCACATTACCTGGAGATCCGTGATGAACATTGTGCCAGATGTAAAGTATTGTAAACCGCAGAGGGGCAGATTTATCTGCATAGACAAATATTGGGTTCAAGACACAATTTATGAAGCTTCTGAGAACGATTTATCAACTCACCAAAAAAATAACACAAAAAATGTGTTATGGGAGTTATGGGGAGAGTCGAGCACTGGCCGACTTACACCTATGAGAGACCCAACCCCGAAGTGTAAGAAAGCGCTGACCCAAACCTATCAGAAGGAGTGAACCTGGACCTATCAGAGAGTAATGGCCCCCATTTGTTAGAAAGAGATGACCCCCATTTATTAGAGCCAACTCGCACCTATAAGAGACCCAACCCTAATATATTAGAAAGTGCTGACCCAAACCTATTGGAAGAGCGAACCTGTACCTATCTAAAAGAGCCAAATACCATTTATCAAAATGAGACACCCCCTATTTATCAGAAACGGCCAACCGCCATTTGTAAGAAAGAGCCAACCTACCCATGAGAGACCCAACCCCAAAGTATAAGAAGGTGCTTATCCAAACCTATCAGAAAGAGTCGACCCGATTCATCAGAAAGTGCTGACCCCCATTTATCAGAAACCGCTGACTCCCATTTATCAAAAGAGCCAAATTCATTTATCAGAAAAAGCCTCCATTTATTAGAAAGAGCCGACCCCCATTTATCAGATAGAACAGACCATCAGTCATCAGAAATAGCCAACCCATATTTATTAGAAAGAGCCGACCCCCATTTATCAGATAGAACAGACCATCAGTCATCAGAAATAGCCAACCCATATTTATTAGAAAGAGCCGACCCCCATTTATCAGATAGAACAGACCATCATTCATCAGAAAGAGCCGACCCCCATTTATCTGAAAAAGATCACCGACACCCCATTTATCAGAATAGAAAAAGACCATATTATCAGAAAGAGCCGACCCCCATTTATCAGATAGAACAGACCATCATTCATCAGAAAGAGCTGACCCCCATTTATCAGATAGAACAGACCATAAGGCATCAGAAATAGCCAACCCATATTTATTAGAAGAGCCTTTAAAACCCCCCATTTATCACATAGAACAGACCATCAGTCATCAGAAAGAGCTGACTACCATTTATCAAAAGGTGCCGACCCCCGTTAAGCAGAGAGCCGACCCCCATTTATCAGAAAGAGCTGACCCCCATTTATCAGAAAGAGAGGGCCCCTATTTATCAGAATGAGCAGACCCCATTAATTAGAAAGAGCCAACCCCCATTTATCAGATAGAACAGACCATCATTCATCAGAAAGAGCTGACCCCCATTTACCAGAAAGAGACAACCCCCATTTATCAGAAAGAGCCAACTCGTACCTAATAGAGACCCAATCCCAATATATTAGGATGTGCTTACCCAAACCTATTGGAAGGAGCGAACATATACCTATCTAAAACAGCCAAACCCTATTTAACAAAATGAGCTGACCCCCATTTATCAGAAAGTGAACAACCATAAGGAGATCTTTTTATATTCCATCCTATTTTATTAAAGACCCGCCCCCCATTTTCAGATAGAACAGCCCCATCTTCCAAAAGACCGCCCCCCTTATCAGATAGAACAGCCATCTTCATCAAAAGGGACCCAAAACCCCCTTTTATTAGAAAGACCCAAAACCCCCCATTTTATAAATAAAACAGACCTCATCTAAAGAGCTGACAACATTATAAAAAGGTGCCGACCCCCCGTTAAGCAAGAGCCGACCCCCATTTACAAAAGAGCGGCCCCCCCTTTATCAAAAGGGAAGGGCCCCTTTTATCAGTGGCAGACCCCTTTAAATTAAAAAAGACCAAACCCCCCATTTATCAGATAGAAACCCCATCATTCATCAGAAAAGCTGCCCCCATTTACCAAAAGAGACAACCCCCATTTATCAAAAAGAGCCAATTTGTACCTAAAAGACCCATCCCAATATATTAGGATGTTTTTTCCCAAAACCCTTTTTTTGGGAAGGGGAGCGAACAAAACCTACTAAAACAGCCAACCCTTTTAACAAAATGAGCTGACCCCCATTTATCAGAAAGTGATGCCCCAAACCAGAAGGAGATTTTTTTTTACTATTCTTTTCTCCTATTATTAAGAGAAAAAAAACCTAATGTAATAAAAAAGCCTAATTTAATGTAAGGTGAAAAAGTTATATGTGTACTGAGTGAGTTATAGCGTTCATACTACTGAGAAAATGACCTGACTAAAGGAGCACTCCAGGCAGAATTTATACGCAGTGTACAAGTGCTGAGGGGACTGAATAAGACCCGTTTCATGCTCTGCCCCCTGTTGTTATATACAGCAGGTACGTTCACGTCCCCCATGCCCTGGGCATAGCCACATGCGGACAGTACATAATTTATTTTAGCTAGGGACAATGGAAATTACCGCCTGTCTCTCACCATGAGTTTCTCTGAAGGAGGAGTACCCCTTTAAAAAAATACAATCCATTTCCACTTAAAGCTCCCTTTATTCTTAGTTAACTGCCAATTAGTTAAATTAATCTTCCGATATTTGGATTTGTCTGAAATATTTTTCGTTGGCTCTTCTGGCAGCGGTCTCCAGATAACTCATTATTGTACTAAGCATGTTCATTACACTTGATATATTACCATCTCCTTGCATTACATAGCATCATGTATTTAGGCAAATTGTAATAGATTAATGGAAGTCTAGGCCCGGCCAAGATATTACTTGTACAGTAAATTGGAAGACGAATTTAATAGCCCGTGATAAGATTTAGTAGGATAAGTTTACAACTGTGAAACGCGTTGGTGCATCTCTCTTGTTGTCTGCCGGTAGGGGGATTCCTAAGTCTGTATTGTCATCATCTGTAGTGGGTTGTAATAGAGGAGTCATGTTGGTAGATACCTGGGATTTCTCCTGAAATGACGGAGGGTGTCTTGTGATATGCAGATGCTTCGTGGAGTGCAAAAGGCAATTTCGAATCTCCACACGCCTATAGGGTGCTCTCCCTAAGGAGAGATCTTCCCTTTCTGAGCCACTCATTGCCTCCAACTCAGCCAAGCCAGCATCGCTCTGCTCTGTACTGACAAGGGGCAAACACCCCGAAACGGCCGTCTACAGATGGGTGATGCTGGCTTGCTTAAATATCCCTTTTGCTTTCCAAAGACCCAGTGGGTCAAAAGCAAATTGAGGATTTGTTACAACCAATAGAGGGCGCTTGAGCTTCTCAGCTAATTTCCCATAATGCCTTGTGATATGGAGGGTGTCTGTGTAATACGTGACTGTGCCAGATCCACAGAATGATAGACACTCTTTTAGTTGCAATAAAATATGCTACAAAGTTTTTATGCACAGTTTGTAGGGGTTTAGAAAATCCTTTTTTGTTAATAGAATCCCGTGATCATAAGTGATCGCTGTGATTTGTGGGAGAACCTGGTAGTGTTACATTTCTCTATAGCACCACTACAGGACAAATTAAGTATTACACCATTCTCAATTAATTCACTTCTCTGCCTTTATGGCTAAGCTCAAGTGTAATATCTGTTCTTATCAGACCCCTGACGGGGACGGTAGACTGCTATAGAGGTCTGACGTATGGACGGATGCTGCACACTGGGGGTTTACATAAATGGTTGTACGTGGTCTGCACCAACATATGGGCTAAAAGGGACCAGATATCGAAGCTGTAAGGGCGTGACGGGATTTTGGAGCCCCAAGAAGAAAGTGCCCCAGGAGTGGTGACCCTGGGGTGCCTGAACTCACTGGATGTGGGACCCCATTTGAGAAATGGCACTTTAATATCTACTGTCCCACTTGAGCACAACTTTATTCCCCGGCCTTCTGGCCAGGCAATAGAGGAATTTTTATAACGATGTCTGGGCAGTAACACTAATTTAATTTTTCCCCATTCGATGTGTGTTCTTTGTGTGTCATGGTTTTTCTGTTTTGTATCAAAGGATGCGGTGCCCTTTTTGGTTCCTCCTAGGGTGTAGGGGGAGAATGTGCAGCCATTAGGCTTCTTTCTACCCTGTATATCCCCGCACTCTTTGGAGAGGCCACCTATATGGCTTCCAGATGCGTAACTTCAAGCTCTTGGGCTCTAGTGCAAAAAGTGAAATGAGACCCTCCAGTTATCATGTATTATGTTCAATACTGGTGTCTTCTTATGTGTCAGAAGGGCTTTTGAGCCCCCTCAGGCTTCACGGCCCAGTAGCAACTGCTCCCTTTGCACCCCTTATAGCTACACCCCTGATGGATTCCTGGTTGAAGCTTGGGCTCATCAGCCATTCTGAAATATTTGGATCTCCATTGCTTCAGCATTGGTGATCATTTTTCCTGTAACCTCATGCAGGTTCCTTCTGCCCTGGCGAGGGGGTTGGATGTTAGGTTTGTGGGGCCCATTATTTTTTAGTATGGGTCTGCGATGGACCATATCTTTAGTGCCCTTTTTTGTGTGGCACATGTTGCACTTTTTTTGTACATTTGGGTGGATTAAGCATGTATTAGGGTTTAAAAAATCCCTTCTCTGCCTTTTGATCAAAATCAGGTGTAAAAATAACAAAACAGAATAAAAAACACTTATACTACATTAAGCAAGTTCCAAAAATTGTTAGCATAATGAGAACCATAGAAATATCAGCAGAAAATAATATATATTGAAAATAAAAAGTGAAAAAAATAAATAAATAAAATAAATAAATATATATATATATATATATATATATATATATATATATATATATATATATATACACTTTATTTGTAATAATTGAAAACTTATCATATAAGTCAAAAAAATGTATAATAGAACAGAAGGCAATGTCAACACCCAGACAGAGGGTTGGCTGCGGAAGCCAGCCATGGCTGGATAGTGTAGCAGTGCTGGAGGTGTTTGGAGCATGAAGAGAAGCAGCTTCAATGAGGTGAGGCAGGGAATAGTCGCATGTTAAAGGCAATGAGTAGGTTGGCAAATCCTGACCGTGCAAGTCGCCAGCATGACACCCGTGATCATAAGTGATCGCTGTGATTTGTGGGAGAACCTGATGGAGAGTGTTCAGTTTCTCCACAGCACCACCAGAGGACAAATAAAGTATTACACCATTCTCCTTCAAATCTGTATCACTTCTGAGCCTATTGACTAAAGCAGTGGTCTTCAAACTGCAGCCCTCCAGCTGTTGGGAAACTACAACTCCCATCATGCATTTATATAATCTATAACAGTGGGAATGATGGGAGTTGTAGTTTCCCAACAGCTGGAGGGCTGCAGTTTGAAGACCACTGGACTAAAATCAAGTGTATAAAAAAAAGTGTGTACTAAATTGGGCAAGTTCCTAAAATTGGCAGCATAATGATGTAACAAAGCATGACATAATATCACTGCATTAAGACAGCCGAGGACCCCAGAACAGGAGTGTAGTATCAGGTGTAGTATCTTCTGGTATTGCACTTGGTTGAGGCTGCTTAGGGGAGATGTGCGCTCCTTCTGGGGCTGCCCTTGACTTGGCGGCCCGGCACCATCCCTGCTTGACGGGAGTCGATCACCTCCTTTTCCTTTGATGGGTTTTTCCAGTTTTCTTGCTGCATGCCATGCTATCTGGTGTCACATGGGAGCAATTCAGAAGAGTTTATAATGAGTTTTTGTCTTTTTTTGGCCCATGCCCGTGTCTCTTCTTGGCCTTTTGGTGTAGTATCTGTTCTTATCAGGATGAAAGTTGCCTTGGTTGAGGCTTGAAGAGTACTGGAGATGATGTTTGCCTGGACTTTGGGTGGCATGCAGTCCTTCTGGACGCAGTCCTCTTTGAAGATGGCAGCATTGCACCATCCATGGTTGACAGGAGGAGGTCACCTGGCCCTGTCCATCCTTTGGGGTGGGTGAAGGTTTATCATTGTACCCTGTACTCTTTTTACTTTGTGCAATATTTTGAATTTTTGTATTCTGCCGATTCCCAACCAAGGTTTCACAGGTTGTAGAGCTTACACATGGACAAGTACTTACACACTAGGATTTTGAACGGGTGCATTATATATGTAGACAGCAGGCAGCCCGGGACCAGGATCAAAAGCATGAGATCTTGAAGGGATTTGAGAGTCCGAGGTGTGCAGTAGTGACCCTGGGGTTCCTGAACTCACTGGGTGGGGGACCTCACTTGAGTGACCCCCACTTTGCAAGGGACTCATGTCCCATTGAGTTCACCCTTCCAGGCTTGGATTGGCCCACAGGGGAGCAAGGGAAATCCCCAGTGGGCCCCTGGATCCCTGGTCATGGTGGGCCCCTAGGCATGGCAAGCCTGGGGCTACTTCTTAGGAAGAAATGCAGAGAAAGAGAGGCAGTGTATGAGTCAGGTGCAGTAGAATCAACCGCATTGTTGGGTCCCAAGAATCAAGCCCACTGGTGGGCCCAGGCACCCTAGTCTGACATTGCTTCCCTTTACTACCTGGCCTCCTGGTGAGGTGATATGAGAGTTTCTTATAATTGTGGTCGGATGTCCGGGCAATATCCATTGCACACATTCATATTTTTGATGTCTCTTATTACTGTCACTGTTGTTTGTCACAAGGATTTCGGGTTGTGTTGCCCTTATAGGAACCTCCCAAGGACTACGGGAAAAAAACAAGTGACCATCAGGTTCACTTCCCCACTGCAAACCCAACTCTCTTCGTAGAGGATTTCAAGCATTTTGGTTGGTGCTCGGCCTCTTTACCCGGGCTGTTTCCAGGAGCAAGAATGGGTCTCCCTGAGCTTTGACAAAGGGCATTCATTTGTACCAGAACATTGCCGGTGTCTTCTTGCACGAACAGAATGAAGGATAGACTGCAACTTTGTGCAATTGTTTGGGCACTGTTGTACTTTGTTCTGCACTTTGGTGAAGAGAGCACGTACTTAGGCTTTTTGTGTTATGCAGGCTCAGACTGGCTCACAGGGAAACAGGGGTAACCTCCGTGGGCTCCTAAGCATGAAAAACCTGGAGTTTCTTTTAAACTGCATGTACATCCTTGGGAAAGGCAGAGAGAAAGAGGCAAGAGGAAGATTATAATAGGCATGTAGAGTAACTGTAGGATGGCCCCCAAGAATCTACTCCACCGATGGGCCCATAGAAGCAACTCCACTGATGGGCCCCAGAATCAACTCCACTGATGGGCCCCAGAATCAACAGCACTGGTGGGCTCCAAAAATGAACTCCGTTGGTGGGCCCCAAAAATGAACTCCACTGCTTGGCCCTAAGAATCGACACCACTGGTGGCCGCCAGAATCAACTCCACTGCTGGGCCCCAATAATCAACTTCACTGGTGGGCCCCAAAATCAACTCCACTGGTGGGCCCCAAAAATCAACTCCACTGGTGGGCCTCAGAATCAACTCCACAGTGGGCCCCCAAGAATCAACTATACCGGTGCGCCTCAATAATCTTCTTCACTTGGGGGCCCTAGGCAGCCCAGTCCAACACTGGTGTCATGCATGGATATGCCGGATCCTCCACAGAGTGAAAGACACTGTTTGTAGTTGCAAAGTATGGATGAGATGCATGGGGTTCACTGGATCCATTCAGTCTTTTTGGTATAATTATTGCTCTAATAGTAGACATGAAATTAATCAGTGCAGTATTTTGGATACACATTAACTTTATGGTGATCAATATGCTAAAATAAAAGTGAATTTGCATCATTGCAAGTCTACAACTTTTTTTTTCTCCTCATACAGCGAAATCAGGAAATTTTAATTTTAGATTAAAATTTTTCATTCTCATGTTTTTTTTTTCTTTTGATGCATAAAATGAGGAGTTCCAACCTTAAAAGGAGGGAAATTTAACACAAATCATGTTCAATTTAATTTATAAATGTCAAGATATGCCACAGCAGCCATAGGGTGCATGTAATAACATATACAAATCGTAGATCACTAAGCATGGGTGAAGAGTGAAGAAATCAGACGATACCTTTTAGAGGCTAACTGAGTATATTTGATCAAATATACTCAGTTAGCCTCTAAAAGGTATCGTCTGATTTCTTCATTCTTCCACTACTTTCTATGGCTAACACGGTACAACATTATACTATAAGCATGGGTGAGTGATAAATTATATCATCTGATTCACGTAGCTGGAGTCCGAATTTGTGACCTCTTCCGAATGGCCAAGTCGGCCTCTGTGTCATAAAGGTTTTGCTTGTGTCTTCTTCTGGATAAACACAGTATGAAAATACCAACACAATCTTTTCAACCTTAAGATGCATGTGCCAATATTATATCCTGGATCGCCATCTGGTGGCCAAACTGAAAAATACAGTGCTTTATATATTTTGCTTTGGACAGCTTGTAAATCTACTGGGTGTTTGGAGTCACAGATCCTGCTTGGACTCTGGAGAGTAGGGAGAGCATTTACAATGCATATTAATAATTCGGAAAGATATAGAAGTGCTGAGAGCAATAATTAATAGACTGTAGGTTTGCACTGCAAGAGCAGAATAAAATCCATTATTATTATTATTTATTTTAAAGCGCCATTGATTCCAGGGCGCTGTACATTCGAGGGGGTTACATACATTACATAAGTCAAACGAGTACACTGATAAGTGATAATGACAATTGGCACGAGAGAGGGAGAGAGGACCCTACCCGCGAGGGCTTACAATCTACAAGGAGGGGGGGGGACAAAAGGTGGGGGCAGACATGTTTTGTGGAGGGTGTAGTGACAGCAAGGTTAGTGTAGGTTATAGGCAAGCCTGAAGAGATGGGTTTTCAGGTTGCTTTTGAAGCTGGTGAAAGTGGGGGAGAGTCTGATGTGTTGGGGCAGTGAGTTCCAGAGTGTGGGGGAAGCACGGGAGAAATCATTATTATGAAAATTCATCAAATCTCTTGTAGATATGTGACAAAAATACATACATAGGGCTGTAGACAATCCATTTTTGTCAGCTGGATCTCGTGATCATGAGTGATCGCTGTAATCTGGCAGGAAGGGAGACATGTATGAAGGAAGGTGCTTCAAAGTGAATAGTCGAGTCTCGTTTTCAGTGTATAATGCGCCTGATGTATGAAAGTGGTTTTTGCGCGTCATAAATGGCGTCTAAAGTTCCCCGCCCCTCGCCTGTGTGTTTGGCACATTATGGAACTTAGGCGCATTAGTAATGCTCCAAACATGTATAAAGACTATAGATATGCTGGAAATAAGAGAAGTCATTAGAATAGCATGTCAGTGAATAGAAACTATGGCACTGATCCTTTTGGAGGACCACGGGTCCCAGCAATACCTGTGCTGTGCTGGCTCTTGCTGTATGTAGAATAAAGGGTGAGAGCAGCAAAAATACATTTCAAATTTACTGTAGTAAAAATAAAAAATGTAAAAAATCTGAACAACATCATCAGTGGGTTATTTAATGTAAAACGAGTTTTAGATTCTAATAAATTTAAATACATTTTGTAGGAGATTTTTTTTATATTTTTGGGATATTATAGATTTTTATATTCATTTTATATGATAACATTTTTTATTACTTTTAAATAATTTAATTTTATGTAGTTTGATAATTATCATAAATTACTTTTTATTATTGTACTGGTGGAAGTTGAGAAATATTGGACATTTTTGTCCCTTACAGCAAATCTAGCTCCACTGCGACTCCTCAGGCTCAGGTAGATCACATTGACATAGGTCTGCCTGTCCGAGCAGTAATGCGCCTAGATTTGCTGAAGCACATTCATATATGTGACTAATATTACGAGTTTGGTGCGACGCCCCCAGAACGTTCCCAGAACACCCCTTCATGTTAGGAGCATTAGAAAGTGTTGAGTCTTACGAACAATGCGCTTAACACATTCATTAGGCGCATTAAGCATCATACCCTGCTCACTTAGGTGCATTGTACACCAGAAAAGGGTGATCATAGTGTTCAACTTCCCTACAGCACCACCACAGGACAAATTTAGTATTACACTGTTCTCATTTAAATCATTTTGTGTAATGCATGGATATGCCAGGGCCACAGAGTAAAAAAAACAAAAAAACAAATAAAGTGGTCAGCGCTGTCACGTATTGTGAAATTAATGGTGCAGGTGGAAGCTGACAGGGCTACAACGCCAATGCAATCAGACAAAAAACGAACCAGCAGACACTGAGACACAAACAATGAATATATATATACATCTATGTGTATATATATTTATATATGTGTATATATATATATATATATATATATATATATATATATATATATATATATATTTATATAAATTATGACAAAGGAAGTTTCTACTATATATAGTAACCATGGAAATCTGATGCGCTTATCGCACATTATTGATCAAAACTGCAATCCCAATGTTGCAAGTCACTGGGAAAGGCAAGAGATGTTTTGGAGGGCAAGCTGGGACTTGTAGTTCCACAGACCACAGTTATTGTTGTCACAGTGGAGTAGAGTGCTGGACCCCTAAACACTTCTCTCTCGTCCACAAAAATTGTCAATAGGAGAGGTTTGCACGGTTGGAGACAGACCCCTACTATACTCCTATAGTATTGATGTCTGGTGTTGGGGTGTCCGTGATGTTGCTGCTATTGAAAGTAGCCAGACACTCTATATGTTGGACTTGTTTATGTAATGTAGTTTATGAAACAGTAATGTCAGGTTACAGTAACTCTTAAAAACACAGTAGAGCAAGTTCACTACGTCTATGTATGAGAAGAGATGTTCACCTTGTAAGCTATAAACAGGGTTAGAGTCTTTGATGGTAATTGGGAACAGATTGCTCCTAGTACTGTATAAAGGATATATTTATGGGAAAACACAGTGCAAGCAACGCCTCACTGAAGAAGGGACCTTCACGGGTTGGCTTTTTGTGGAAAACAGACTAAAGTACTCATGGCTACTTTGCGCTACCGTTCTCTATCTCAGTGGTAGGGCCGACTTAGTTTGGAGATGCATAAAGAAACCAGTGTAGCTTAAGAGAGCACTTGTGCAACTTTATCTCTCTTGAATGTAGAAAATATTCACTTCTTTCTGGAAGTAGCAATGTTAAAGGGGTTGTCTCGCTACAGCATTTGGCAGCCTTTTGTGCTGGTTGCCAAGCAGAGCTTGTGACGTGTTTCTCCTCCCAGCAGGGAGTATTTTCAGTCTCTGCAGACACGCCCCACACAGAGTGCATGTGATGATTCATTCTGTGTGAGCTGGGGGAAGGGAGAGGTTCTCAGTTGTTCGAGTCTAAGGCTATGTGCACACAGGAAATGACAAAATGCCGTCCAAAATACAATGGCATTTCAGTATTTGCTGTGTAGACATAGCCTAAGGAGTCATTGGAAGTGAAAAGCTAAGTGTAACTCTATAGTGTATATCTAAATTTCTAGCTCTCTCTACATACTTTGTAACTAGAGTAACTAGCTGTGTTCTCTCTCTGTTTGTGTTTTACACGGGACTGCGCACCTGTCTCACAAAAGTGTTGAACATGGGACTGTGCATCTGTCTCACAAAAATGTTGAACATGGGACTGCGCATCTGTCTCACAAAAATGTTGAATGTGGAACTGCGCACCTGTCTCACAAAAATGTTGGTATAGAAGATAAATGGTTATGCACACCAGTAGGGGGGATGAAGTAGTAAATGGGTGCAATGTGGAAAGGGCTTGTCAGGCCAAGTATCAATTAGATAATAATCCACTGCACACCAACCGCAAAGCTCGTGAGGTAATTAATGCATTTATTTATGTGAGGCAGAGATCATTCCAAAAAAAAATAAATTTAAAGGGAATATATACAAGGACATGCTCAACAAGTGCTTTACATAATAGTGGATCAAATGTGAGACTGATGTCAATATTTTATCGACGTTTCGGCGGTTTGCCTTTATCAAGAGACATCTATAATAAAAAGATAACAGACGTTTAAGCATATGACAATGGAGGGAAAAATAGGGGGAGGGGAGGAGGGAGGGGATTAAGGGGGTAAAAAGGTAGAAGAAAGAGAGAGACCGGGGAGAACACATAGTGGTGGAGACATAGGAAGTAAGAAATATAGGGAATAGCGAAGTAACAATGACAAAAAAAGTAAAGGGCGACAAGTTGGGTGTAGAGCTAGACATAGTAGTATATAATGGTCTAAAGTAGAGGCGTATCTCTTACCAAATAAGTAGGAAGGTAATGGTGAAGATATAAGTACAAAACTTAGGTAGAGGGACACCTGTAGAGGCTATAAGAGATAAGCAAGGTAAGTAAAAACATGGCTTGTACAATAAGACAAGATGGGAGAGGGAGGGGTGAACATACCAATCTGGGTGTCCAGAAGAGAAAAATGTAAAGTCCGGGCTGTAAAACAGGCATATGAAGACTATTAGAGGACAGTAATATAACCTAAAAGACACACAAAATAGCCGGGCGGCATGAGGAGTACCTGGAGGCTAAGAGTACTGGACGAGACGTCCGTGGTATCCGGAGAACAGCCGGTGACTGCTCACCGGAGCGAGCGACCGGAAGAAGAAGGGGCGCGTGCGCGGGAGCGAGGCGCGCCTGCGCAATGGAATACTATGGGCAGAGTGGGCAAGATGAGCAATGCGCATGCGCCGGGATCGGCGCTGCAGAAAAAACTGCCGGACAGTGAGCGATGTAAAACAAAGAAGGAAGGGGAGGAAAAAGGCGTATAGATAGGGATAGGGAAAGGGAATAAGCGATAAGAGAGGGCTGTAACAAAAAATGGTCGAAGGGATCAGGCTGGATAACAGTGGTGGGATAGGAACAAAGCAGATAAGGTGAAGGATGAGACTCAGAGTAAAGGAGAGGAACATAGAGGAAAATACCAGAGCAGGGAGCCAGGAGATCATGAAGATCATAGTCTCTGCAAGACAAATATATATCAATTTAGTGCATAGATCATTGTACTGGAATGGTGATACAATAATGGTACATAAATAAAATACAACAGTTTGGTGTTGTCATTATAGTGGAAGAATAAAGTACAAGAAGTCGCAGTACTAAAAAAATATAGAATAATACAATAATGAGGGATAGTATTACAACAATAGGGGATAAATTAACCGGATAATAAATAAATAGGATAACAGTTATGATATTAAGAGATTCAATAATTAAGGTCGAATTCCCGATTCAGACCGTCGGGTTCAAGGGTCCTCAAGGTATAGATCCAGTAGCGTTCACGTTTTAAAAGGATGGCAACGCGATCACCCCCACGTCGCGGAATAGGAATGCGCTCAATCACCTGGAATCTCAGTTGAGATGGATGGTGATTGAGCTTAAGAAAATGGGCTGGAATAGAGAGAAGAGTATTTTTACAACGGATTGTCGACTTATGTTTCGATATCCTATCTTTTAGGGCCTGGGTAGTCTGTCCCACATAACCTAAACCGCAAGGGCATTTAATCAGGTAAATTACATAATTGGATAGACACGTAAAGAATCCTTTAACGGGGTATCTCTGTCCGGTATGTGGGTGGGTAAAATATTCACCCTTAATCACTGAAGAGCATTGAGAACACCCCAGACAAGGAAAAGTTCCATTCTTTGGGGTGGAAAATGTCATTTGTCTAGTCGTTCTACGGAGGGAGCCAAAGTCGGCTTTAACAAGGTGATCGCGTAAGTTCTTGTCTCTTTTAAAGCATTGGAGAGGGGGCTGTCGGAATTCATGGATGTAAGGGTAAGAACGTCCTAGAACCGTCCAGTGTTGTCGTATGATTTGGTGAACTTGTGCAGTGAAGGGGTGGTATTTCAGAATTAGTGGAATGCGTGATTTTTGAACTCTAGGTTCAGAGGTGGTAACTGTAGTATCATCATTAGTCGGGGGTTGGGTATTCTCTTGAAGTAATCGTTGTGGGTAACCGCGTTGTCTGAACCGCGTGGTCATTTCTTGTAATCGAATGTCGCGTGTTGGTGCATCTTTGACTATCCGATGTATTCTCGTAAATTGGGATCGGGGAAGGGATTTCTTTGTATTTGGAGCATGATTGCTCTGGTAATGGAGAAGACTGTTACGGTCGGTGGGTTTCTTGAAGAGGTCGGAGAGAAGATTACCATGAGTATCTGAAAGAATGGTAGTGTCTAAAAAGTTAATCAGTTGGTTATCATGGTGTATAGTGAATTGGAGGTCAGGAAGAATTGAGTTGATGTAAGTATGAAACTCCAAAAGTGTTTGTAGCGGGCCTGTCCAAATGCAAAATATATCATCTATATATCTCAACCAGGTTTTGGCATATTGTAGGAAGAGATGATGATTGTAGATATAGTCTACTTCAAATCTGGCCATGAAAATATTGGCGTAAGGGGGGGCGACATTGCTGCCCATAGCAGTGCCTTTACATTGAAGATAGAATTGATCCCCAAAGAGAAAGTAGTTGTTGAAGAGAATTAGGGACAGTACATCTAGACAGAATTGTTTGGATTCTGCGGGAAAATTGTGTGATTCGAGAAATTTGTCAACAGAGGTGAGACCCAGTTGATGGTCAATAGAAGTGTATAAGCTGGCTACGTCCCAGGTCACTAACAGATGGGATTCTTCTACGGGTGAGATAGCTCGTAATCTTTCAAGAAAATCATTGGTGTCGAGGAGAAAAGAAGGCGTAGTTCTCACTAGTGGTGTCAGTATCTTTTCTAGTAGGATGGAGAGAGGAGAGAGTATAGAGTCTGTCGAGGCTACTATTGGTCGGCCTGGTGGTTTTATCGGATCCTTGTGGATTTTGGGCAGGATGTAAAAAACTGGAGTTATGGGGTGATGGTTAATTAAAAAATTAGATGTACGAGTATCTATAATCCCTAGGTGCAAGTATCGTTGGACCAAATCTTTGATGAGCGTGCTGATAGCATTAGAAGGGTCTCTGTCGATTGGTTTATAGGTAGAAGTGTCGGATAGTTGTCGCTGTACTTCATTGTAGTATGCCTGTCTGTCCATCACAACAATGGCACCGCCTTTGTCGGCTGGCTTGATAATAATATCCTCCAGTCTGCAAAGGTTTCTCAGTGCCTGTTGCTCCATCTGTGTAAGGTTGGAACGATATTTAAATTCACCTTGATTGATCTTAGTTAGTAATGTGGATAAATCTCGTTGTACCAATTCAATAAAGGTCTCCACTGGGTGGTAACGTGATGGCGGATTAAATCGGGATTTTTGTCTAAGGTTGAGATTGGAGATGGAGAATGGAGGGGTGTTAGTATTAGGTTGTAGTTCAAGATCAGAATCAGGGGTGTCCTGAAAATGTACTTTAAGTCGTATGGAACGGAAGAAACGCTGTAGGTCTTCGTTAAGTGTAAAGGTGTCAAATTTGGAAGTAGGGCAAAAGGATAGGCCTTTGCTGAGGAGAGTCATGTCAGTAGGGCTCAAAGTGCGGGATGAAATGTTGTATACTAGCGGTGACTCACCTGTGACCTTGTGAGTACACGAGGTGGTGGTAGTCCTCCTCCTCCCCCTGCGTATAGGTCGTCGCGGAATATCCGTCTTTGTCGTCTCCCTCCACGTCCTCTGCCTAAAAAAGTTTGATGACTAGTGGTAGAAGAACCTTCACTGTCGGATCCGGAGGAGTTATGGTGTCTAATGTCACGGTGAAATGGGGACCGGAAATGAGACGTAGCTTGTTCCTGCCACCTATAAACGTTATCATTTAAGTAGTCCTCAGTATCACGGAGAAATTTAACTCGTTTTCTCTGTTCGTTGTTGGTTCTGAACTCAGCGACGGATTTGTCGATCTTCGCTTTAAGGGTAGACCATTCTTCAGGAGTAGATAGGGAACTGAGTTGTTCTTCTAGACTCTCTATTTTCTTAGAGGATTCCGTCAGTTTCACTTGTAGTGTCTCAATTGTCAATAGTATAAGGTCGAAGGAGCACTTGTTGAGAATGTTCCTGAATCGATTACAATATTCTGGGTCATCTGAAAAAATTGTAGGTCTGAGATGACAACGTAGGCCTCTAGGGATTCTTTTAACCTTGTGGTATTCTATCAAGGTAGCTGCGTGTAGTTCATGAGCTGTGAACTTACGTAGTTCTTTTTCATAGTCTTTGGTCCTGAGTTCGGACGGGGGAATATGTAAGAAATCCCTAGAAATAGTGGAATTGGAGATGATTTTATCTGCCTCAGCAATAGTGTATGTGAAGGTTTCGGACGTCATCAGTAAAGAAAAGACTAGGGGCACTGTATATATCACACAAGGGTGCAAAAAACCAAAAAAGATTCTAGTATAGAAAATAAATGGTTATGCACACCAGTAAGGGGGATAAAGTAGTAAATGGGTGCAATGTGGAAAGGGCTTGTCAGGCCAAGTATCAATTAGATAGTAATCCACTGCACACCAACCGCAAAGCTCGTGAGGTAATTAATGCATTTATTTATGTGAGGCAGAGATCATTCCAAAAAATAAATTTAAAGGGAATATATACAAGGACATGCTCAACAAGTGCTTTACATAATAGTGGATCAAATGTGAGATTGATGTCAATACTTTATCGACGTTTCGGCGGTTTGCCTTTATCAAGAGACATCTATAATAAAAAGATGACAAACGTTTAAGCATGTGACAATGGAGGGAAAAATAGGGGGAGGGGAGGAGGGAGGGGATTAGGGGGGTAAAAAGGTAGAAGAAAGAGAGAGACAGGGGAGAACACATAGTGGTGGAGACATAGGAAGTAAGAAATATAGGGAATAGCGAAGTAACAATGACAAAAAAAGTAAAGGGCGACAAGTTGGGTATAGAGCTAGACATAGTAGTATATAATGGTCTAAAGTAGAGGCATATCTCTTACCAAATAAGTAGGAAGGTAATGGTGAAGATATAAGTTCAAAACTTAGGTGGAGGGACACCTGTAGAGGCTATAAGAGATAGACAAGGTCAGTAAGAACATGGCTTATACAATAAGACAAGATGGGAGAGGGAGGGGTGAACATACCAATCTGGGTGTCCAGAAGAGAAAAATGTAAAGTCCGGGCTGTAAAACAGGCATATGAAGACTATTAGAGGACAGTAATATAACCTAAAAGACACACAAAATAGCCGGGCGGCATGAGGAGTACCTGGAGGCTAAGAGTACTGGACGAGACGTCCGTGGTATCCGGAGAACAGCCGGTGACTGCTCACCGGAGCGAGCGACCGGAAGAAGAAGGGGCGCATGCGCGGGAGCGAGGCGCGTCTGCGCAATGGAATAATATGGGCAGAGTGGGCAAGATGAGCAATGCGCATGCGCCGGGATCGGCGCTGCAGAAAAAACAGCTGGACAGTGAGCCTCACATAAATAAATGCATTAATTACCTCACGAGCTTTGCGGTTGGTGTGCAGTGGATTATTATCTAATTAATTCACAAAAATGTTGAACATGGGACTGCTCATCTGTCTCACAAAAGTGTTGAACATGGGACTGCGCATCTGTCTCACAAAAGTGTTGAACGTGGAACTGCGCATCTGTCTAACAAATGTGTTGAACATAGGACTGAGCATCTGTCTCGCAAAGGGGTTGAAAGTGGGACTGCGCATCTGTCTCACAAAAGTGTTAAAGTGGGGACTGCGCATCTGTCTAACAAAAGTGTTGAAACGGGGGACTGCGCTTCTGTTCACAAAAGTGTTAAACGTGAGATGCGCATCTGTCTCACAAAGTGTTGAACGTGAGACTGTGCATTGTCTCACAAAAGTGTTGAATGTGGGACTGCGCATCTGTCTCACAAAGTGTTGAACGTGGGACTGCGCATCTGTCTCACAAAGTGTTGAACGTGGGACTGCGCATCTGTCTCACAAAAGTGTTGAACGTGAGACTGCGCACCTGTCTCACAAAAGTGTTGAATGTGGGACTGCGCATCTGTCTCACAAAAGTGTTGAACGTGGGACTGCGCATTTGTCTCACAAAAGTGTTGAACGTGAGACTGCGCATCTGTCTCACAAAAGTGTTGAACGTGAGACTGTGCATCTGTCTCACAAAAGTGTTGAAGTTGGGAGTTGCGATCTGTCTCACAAAAGTGTTGAACGTGAGACTGCGCATCTGTCTCACAAAAGTGTTTTATGTGGGACTGCACAGTACAGCTGTGTTCTCTCTCTCTCTTTCTCAGCACACACAAGCACACACACCTTTCGGTCGACAAGTTGACGTTTATTATGTAGATCACTGGAAAATCAAACACAATAATACAGTAGGAATAAAAATTTATGGATATAAATTGAATTAGCATGTTAAATGAATCAGAAAAAAGCATAGTGATGGAACTATAGGTGAAGTTGAATAACTCGAAATATGAGATGAAAGTATTGATAAAAATGATGAGTAAGAGGGGACTAGGTAAGGGAATAACGGTACATATAGAAGGCAGAGGCAATGATTGGGTATGGAATATATAGAGAGGCAGCAAGGGCACTGCAAGAAGGAAGTATATAGGGGTATGTGATGGTCAATAGACATATAAGAGGGAGGGAAGTACAAGGCAAACTCACCATCTAGGCCTATGGATAAGAGAAACTTTTGGGAAGAGATGTATGGGTAGCCTAAAGAAAAAAAAGAGTAACATAATGAAATGAGTATAAGTAATGGTGAGGGAACCAGGGGGTAATTGGGAGGGGAGAGAAGAATATAAAGACTCACCAGGAGGTAGGATGGATGATAGGAATACTGCAGGGCACAGAGAAGGAATGGCGAGGCTGCGTGTGATGTGTGCTGCAAGTAAAGGCAAAAGACCACGCATGCGCAGTTGTATAACCTGGAAGGTTGGGTCGCGCAGTGTGCAGCAAGTAAAGGCAAGACCGCGCATGCGCAGTTGTATAACCTGGAAGGTTGGGTCACGCAGTGTGCGCAGGCGCATAGAAGTGAAGGGAGATGTGGGTTACATGGTAATGGGCTAACCTGAGGAGAGCGAAGAGAAACGATGGGAGAAGTGAATGACATAGTGTAGACCTAACATGAAGAGAGAAGAGTAATTACAAGAAAAGGAACAGGAAAGATTAAAAGCAATATAAAGGGAAGGAACATATAATAAATGCAGGACAATGGAGACAAGATTGTGTACTAAGAAGGGAATTTGCATGGTTGGAAGCTAGCACTAGATAGCAGATAGGTAAAAGGTAGCATAAATGCTATGTGATATATGAGTGAAAGGTGATGTATGAATAAACGGGAGAGATAAAAAGTAGAAAGGCCCGGGTGGAAGATAGGAGGAGTGTAGTAAATAATTGAGATGGTAGATCCACCATACAGTACGTGAACCAGACACATTAATCCTTTCAGCAGCAGGAAGTCTTGCATTTAGGGATGACCAGGAAACCTCCTATACTCCTTACACTGGTCAGACTGTGACCAGAGCTGCCATCAGTCATCTATTAGCCATTCAGGGTCCCATACAGACAAATCAAATGGGGCCCCCACCCATTACTAGTTCCTATTTTTTACAATATCAGTGAGCCCCTTTTTGATTAGGGCCCCTGACAGGAGTACTGCCCGTACTGCCTTTGGCCCCCTGACTGTGACTAACGTTCGAGTAGGACTTTTTGAAAAAATAATATTTTAAAACGGATCATTTAGTGTGGTTTGTGCCCCTGATGTGTAAGTTTTGAGAGTTTTCCCCCAAAATTGATTTGGTAATTTCCAGTAGCCACTGATATTGTTTGTGAATACCTAACTTGAAAATCTCAAAACCATAAATTATCCGTATAGGGCACCAAAGTAAAAGCACTTGCTTAGTTAAAATTAGTGAAAGCACATAACAAATTTTTTAAAAAGCACAAAAATTATTATATTTTTTTCTAACTCACAAGAATTGTGACACAATATACCAGATCAACTTCCACACGACAATTGTCACTCAGAAGCAGGGGAAAAGGGTATGGTGTTCATTGGGGCTGACTCAAAATTCCTACCTCTCTGGAGTGTAAAGAAAACTCAAATTACAAAAGTTTAAAGTGTATTGTGCATATGTATTCCCCCCTCACACCCAAGTCAATACTTTGTAGGACACCTCTATCTGCAATGAAAGTGCGATGTTGGAGGAGGTTCACGTTTTAAAACTTAGGGGCTGGGGTAAATTTTTTGCCCTTTTTCCCCTTGAAAAGCTAAGCTAGTCGATAGTTGGGAAAGTTTGTAAACGCAATTTCTAAGTCCTGTCCAGTTTTCCCCCGGGGTCTGGTCGGACTGTGTTTGGGGCCCATTGTAAAGTGAATTGTTTTGTGTGTCCCTTCCCATTGTAGCTTTGGCGGATGTTTAGGGTCGTTGTCTTCCCGGAAGGTAAAACCCCAACCAAGTCTTTTTAAAAGCCCTTAACGGGGTTTTAATCCGGATTGTCCTAAATTTAGCCCCATAAAAAAATTCCCCCCATCATTTTTGAGCAGTTTCCCAGTTAAAGAATTTTAAAAGCCTCCTCCAATGTGCTCCCCCCAAAACCAGGCTTCGTGGGTGGGGGGGTTTTGTGATCAGGGGGTTTCAGTTCATTTTTTCCAAAACACAGGGGAATTTGGCATTTGGGTTTCTGGGCCGGGCCCCTTCCCCCACATGTGTGTGTCTTTACAGAGTTTCTGAAAGACGGACTTTTTTGAAATTAAAAAGGGGTTTTCTTTTAAAAATTTTAAAAAAAAAGGCCCCAAATTTCTGAAAGTTTTTGACTAATAAGTTGTCCTGAAAAACAATTCCCCACCCCCTTTGTTGTGGGATCTCCCCGCCCCCCCAACGGGTGCCCATGGGCTTCTTGGCTGCTTCCCCGATTAGTGTTTTTCTTCTTTGGGCTGGGGCTGTCATTTTTGGTAGACAGCCTTTGTTTGGGTGGGGTTAGCATTTTGGGCCTTTCCTTCCATTTACATATGTTTGATTGAAAAATTTGCTCCATGGAGGGTTCCCAGCCCTTGGGTTTATGTTTTAAAAAAATTACCTGCAAAAACTGTGTCACGCTTTATCCCTGAAGCTGGCGGGGGTTGTTTCCTTGGGTTTTTGTGTTTCCCTTTTGTTCACAAATTATTCTCCTTTGGGCCCTTCCCCAAAAAATGAAAAAAATTTAAAATTTTTAAAAACCCTAAATTGAAAAGAATTTGAACGGTGTGCTGCTCTTTTTGGTTTTTTTTAGTTTTTGAAATTGCAATAAAAGCGGGAAATTGAAATTTCCCAAATTTATTGAAATTTATTTGGAAATTACTGCAGCACCCAAAACCCTGTCTTTTGGTGGTTTTGTGTTTTTAATGGGGTGAGGTATTCCTTTAAAAATTTTCCCTCCATCTTACCCAAAATTTATTTGAATTTGTGTTTTTTCCACACCAATGTTGGGGGTCCCGATGTTATTGATGGTTTTATGTTCTTTTTTGTTTCCTTTGGAACCATGTACCTGGGCTTTCAGGACGAAAACAAAAAAGAACATCAACGTCGGTTTTATTGGGGGTATAGTTGATGAATATGCGATGTAAACATTTTTTGACCCCCCTGGAGCCCTTCCTTGAGAGCCCCACCCAATTGGGTGTAAAAACTTGCTTAATGTTACAGAAGAACTTGCGGACACCTTCCATTTTAATTTGATTTAAATAAAACTTGTTGATAGCAAGTGGCCAAAAAATCTGCAATTGTAAAAATGGTGTCAAATTTTTAAAAAAAAAATTCCCCCCATGAAACCCAAAATACCCAAAAGGTTTTTAAAATTTTTTCAAGTTTTTTGTTCCCCGGGACCTCCCTAAAGGGTAAGTACAGGTTTTTACAAAAACATTGAAAAAATTAAAAGGGGGAATTTTACATCGAATATCAAAATTTTTTAAAACCACGGTTTATTTTTAAGCACATTTTTTAAAAAATTTTTTGGGTTTTTATTTCTTTTTTTTTTTTATTAAAAAAATACTATAATCTTGCAGTTCTCCCCTTTGGGGAAATTCCCTTTTTTTATAGGTTTAAAAATTCCTGTTCGGGAGAGAAAATTTATCAGCAGTTCCTAATTTTTAGAAAAGGGCGGGGATTACACGGGAAAGGGTAAAACCCCATGTGTATGGTTAAACGGGAAATAAACCGCCCAAAATTAAAAGATTACTGCCCCCCCCCCCCTCCCACACTTTTTTCCCCCCAAGGTACAGAGTTTCCCTAGAAAATTCCCCTATAGAAGTCAAGGGGCCCGTGTTCTGTTCACAGACTCCACTGTGTATAGATAACAAAAGGATCCCCCATTCACAAAGGGAAAAGTCACAGCCCCCTTCCCCCCCCCTGCAAAAATTGATTTCTTCCCAGGAAAAATTGAATCCCCAAATAAAACTTTTCCTATAGAAGTCAATGGGTCCTCCGGTTCTTTAGTGCCCCTTTTGTGTAAAAAATTTAAAAAGGAACCCCCAAAGCCCCCAATGGGAGATATCCCCGTCCCTCTCCTCCTGCAAAACTGAAAACTTCCAGGTCACAAAAGCATGCCAAAACCCACTTCCAAAGGGAAGTCAAGGGGTTTTCCTGTTCACAGGCTAAAATGTGTATGGGTAACACGGGAAATCCCCAGTAAAAATTAGGTGATAGTCACAACTCCCCTTTTCCCCCTTTTCCCCATGACTTTTTCCCCAAGGTCAAAGAGCATGCAAAAACATTTTCCTTATAGAATAAATGGGTTCTCTCCTTTTTAGGTTCCTATGTGTTTGATACAAGGGCCCCCCACAAGTCACAAATAGGAGATGTCACAGCCCCCCCTTTCTCCCCCCCTGAAACACGGGACTTTTTCCCGGGGTCCAGGAAATGCCCCACAACACTACTAATATAAAAGTCAAGGGGGGTTTTTTTTTGTCTGTTCACAGGCTCCAAGTTATGGGTTTTCCACGGGTTTTCCCAAAATTTCAAAATTAGGGTTTAGTCCAAGTTCCCTCTCCCCCTTCCCTGCCCCCACTGTTTCTTCCCAGGTCAAGAGCATCCCACAAACACTCTCCTAAGGGGGTCAATGGTTCTGCTCCTGTTCAAAGACTCCAATGTGTTTTAGATAACACAGGATCCACCATAAAAAATAGGAGATATCCACAGTTCCCTCTCCTCCCCCCTGAACATGAATTCTTCCCAGGAAAAGAGCAGGGTGAAATTTCCCTATAGAAGTAAAGGGGGCCCTGTCCTTTTTAAAAAGGCTCCTATGTCATGCAGTGCTGTTAAAGCATCTTTTAAAAAAGCTGCAAAAAAGCATCTGGGGAAAGATGGTGCCCCAATAACCCAATTTCCCAAGTTTTTTTTTAGGGAAATAAAAAAAAAATCTACAATTAGAAGTTTAAAAAAGGCCCTAAGAAAAAAAGTTTTGTGTATCAGTTTTTGGGATTTAGTATAAAAAATTGGAAATTAGATTCTGTTTAAAAAATGAAACCCCGTAAAAGGAAAATTTGAGGGCGGTTTTTAATTTTTAAAGGGAAATCTTTTTTCCTTTTTATTTTTGGTTTCCCCCTTCCTTTTTGAAACCGCACAAAGGGTTCCCAGATATATGGGCCCCCAACCCCGAAAATTCATTTGGGCCCTTTATAGATTTTAAAAACGGAAATATGTAACAAGAAAAAAACCTTTAAAAAGTTTCATTTTAAAAAAGAGTAAAAAATTTTGCCCGTATTTTTAAAAGAATGCCCTTTTAAAAGTGTTTTGAAAGATATACTCGTATTTGGTTGGGGGTTTAAGCACCCCAATTTGTTTTGTCCTTGGTGCCGTTTGGCAAGTGGGGCATGGAGACCCCGGGACATCCGAGTTGGACAGGTAAACTTGGGACGTTTAGGGGATAGCTCCTCCCTTCCTCGCCTTTTGTCACAGGCAGGGTTAAACTCTTAAAAAAAACAATTTTAAAAAAAATAAACTTAAAACAAGTGTCATTACTAAAATTTAAAAGGAAAGACCTAAATTTTGGGGTTTTAAATTTTTAACCCCCTTTTTTGGGAATTAATTTTGGCTCCAAAGTGACTACCCAAATTTGGGCCTGCGTTAAGAAAGTTTTGTATTTAAATTTGTTTTTGGATCCCCCACAAACCCTTTTAAAGTATGCCCCACCGCAATTGAAAAAACCCAATAAACCTTGGTTGAAAAAGGGTGCTCCCGTTGTTTCAGAATGTTTTTCAATCATTAGATGGTTGTACTTCATGTACTTTTTTGGTACTTGTTTTTTAAAAAATGGATAGGGGAAGCGTTGTTCATTGATTTTAAAAATCGGGCCCTCCCCTAGCCGTTGGCCTACTTTTAAAATTGACCACCGGGAAATTAAAAGAATGTAAACGACCCAGCATATCGAAAGTGGGGAAAACACCTGATCTTAATAGAATGTCCCTTTTTTGGGGTGACAGTTCTTTTCCCCCCTTAAATTGAGGGTTTCCGAAAAAAGTTCGGGCTTTCGTAGGAAGGAAAAAGTCCCGGGTCTTGAAACTGCTAAAAAAGGCTGTGTCTTGGTTTTTTATTTTTGAGATGGGAAAGAAAAAATTTGTTGTTTTAAAATTTTCTACCTTTTTGGTTTTACCCCCCAAAGGGGGGCCCTAATAATAATGGCCATTTTTAAATTGTAAACCCCATAAGTTTGTTTTCCAAATTATTTTTTAATTTTTGTTTGTTTTTAATTAGTTTTTGCATGACCTTCTTTTACAGGATGTATACAAAAAATGGGCTTCTTTTTGTTTTTTTGGGTTTGGGTTTTTCTAATACTTTAAATCCTATTTATTGTAGGTCTCCCCCCAAACCCGGTCTAAATTTCCCCTTCACCAAAAAACCTCTTTCAAAAATTTTTTGGGTTTTTTTCCCTCCTTAAAAACCCAAAATTTGGCTGGCTTCATCTGAGAGACCGGGCCCTTGCTTAAGGGAATTTTGTTTTTTTGGGTTTCCCTTTAAAGGTATGTGGGGCTTGTTGGTAGGGGAGTAGAAAGATATTGTTGCGATCGTATTTTTTAGAGTGAAAGGGAAAAGTATGGAGTACATTTACCTTGTTTTCGCCCAAATACATCCAAATTGGATTTTGCCTTTGAATCCTTGGTGGGGGTGAATTGGGGTGGGGTTTTAAAAACCGTTCAGATACGCAAAAATTGTAACCCTTTTTAAAGATTTGTCCCCCAAAATTTTGACTGGAAAAATTATTTATTTGGGAAATGTCTCATTTTAAAACGTTGGCGTTTCTTGGGGCCCCCAGGGGACACCCCTAAGGTCCCGGTAGTTTAAGGGGACTTACGGTCCCAAAACGAAAAAAAAAATTTGTGGGAATTTAAACCCAAAAACCCGTAACGGGAACCCCAAAATTTTTGGGTTTTTTTTATCCGGGGTCCAGGCAAAGAAAATTCTAACAGCCCTTGTCCCTTTTATCAAGGGAAAATTGGGTAAAAAACGATTTTAATGTCTTTTGTTCATAGAAAAGTGGGCATTTTTTGCAGTCAAAATTTCTTGGATTAAAACTCAAAAATTGGGCCCGTGTCTTGAAGGATTTTAGTGCTTTTTTTTTTATGGTCGGTTGGAAAATACAAAATCCACCCTAGGGGTAGGGGCCCCGGGGGTGAAACCCAAATTTTTGGGAAATATAGGGCGCCCGGGGGGGTTTTTCCCTTTTAATTATTTTTTTTGGAAAAAAATTTTAAAAATTTAGGGGTACAGGGTTTTTCTTTAGTTAAAAGTTTTCCTTTTTTTGTTCTGGGAAAAACAAATTTTTTTTCCAAATGCTCTTTTAATACATTATGAATAGTGGTTTGGGAAAATCTTGATTGGGTTTTTCTTTTAATTCTCTATTAAAAAAGTCTTGCAATTGGGTGGGGGGTTTCCCGTAGGGTTTTGGCAGTGTCCCTCACCCGGGGCGGGGGCAACCCCCTTTGTGCTTTTTTAATTGTGATCGACTGAGTTTCCCCTAAGGAAAATAATCCCTGTCCAACAAACTGTTATTGACAAAGGGGTTTTAAAATTTTTGTCCCCAAAAAAAAAAATGGGTTTTTTTGACTTTAAGGGGGAATTTTAAAAATTTTGCCCCAATTTAGTTTGGGAAAAATTTTTTAAATCTGCTTCCCCAAATTTAAAAAAGGGGCCCAGGGGTGATCAGGGTAAAAAAAATTTTCAAAAAAATTTAAAAAAACATAAAAAAATTTTGACCAATTCGACCGCCCATCAAAAGTCGGCGTCGATGTATTCCAGGGGAAATTGTAAGGAGTGAAGTTATGGAAAAGTGGAAGGTTTTTAAAAAAAGACATATGAAGGGAAAAATTTAAAAAGACAAGGAAAAAAATGGCTTTTTAAAAAAACTTAAAAAGTGATCGTTGGTTCCCCTATTAAAAAAGCAGACAAGGGTTGGGGGCCGTGGTGATGGACACTGTTCCCTACCCACAGGAAGCCCCTTCCCCCAAATTTCAAGATCCGTTGGTTTTTAGAGAATTTAAAAAAAATAAAAAAATTTCAAAAGGTTTTAAACCCCCAATTTTTATAATGTATTACAAGGGGAAGGTGGAAACCAAAAAATTTAATTTTTAAAAACAAAACCCCGGGAAAACATTAAAAAAAAAGAAAAATCCCATTTCCCCTTTTATTTTTTGGTTCCAAAAAAAACCCTTAAGTCAATGGTTAATCCCCCCCCGGGGAAAATTTTTTCAAATTTAAATCCTCAACCCCTACCCCTTTTAAATTTTTCAAACCAAAAAATCCCCCCAAAAAAAAAATTAAACCCTTCCCCAAAACATCCCCAATTTTAAATTTTTAACCCCCAAATTTTCCCCCCCCCCTTCCCCCCCCACCCCCCCCCCCCCCCCCCCCCCCCCGCCCCAAACAAAACCCCCCCCCACCCCAAAAAAAAAAAAGGGGCAATTTGGGTGTTTTGAGAGGTTTTTTGCGGATTTCCCCCACTATCTTAAAATTCCAAAAATTTGGGTTCCTGTTACAGGGTTTTTGGATTTAGTCCCCACAAAAAATTTTTTTTTTGGGTTTTGGGGGGGCCCGGAAAGTAAAAGAAGCTTCCCGGGGAACCCCTATGGGGTCCCTGTGGCCCCAAGTTTCGCCAAAAGTCTACATGGGAAACTTTTGAGAATCAATAAAATTTTCCCGTCAGAAATTTTGGGGGCAAAAATTGTTTCATGGTAAGATACAAAGGACGAAATTTTGTCTTTTCTGTGGTCAGGGTTTTGGGGCCCCGGGTGGAGGAGTTGTTGTGAAAACTGAAGGTATTTATTTCCCCCCCCTCCCAAATTTAAACCCCAACCCAAAGGGTTCAAAGGCAATTTCCTATTTGGATGTATGGGTCGAGAAAAAAAGGTAATGTACTCCAGAATTTTTTTACTCTTAAAAAAAATGTTTTCCCAAACAATATCTTTCTACGGAAATAGCCCAAAATGCCCCCCTACCTTTAAGGATAGCTTTTTAACGCAAATTTTTTTTGATCAAGGGGGATCTGTCAGATGATGCCACTATTTGGTTTGTATGGAGAACATTATCAAAAAAAATTTTTTGTTTGAGGTTAGGGGGAAAGGGGGGGAAAACAGTTTATTAGGGATGGAGATCTCTCCCTTAAAAAAAGGGGTAATTTATTAGAAAAAAACCTTAAAAAAAAAAAAAGATCACGGGATTTTTGGAAAAAATTGTGTACGATGGTAAAGCAGGACTAATTAAAAAAAAACAATACTAAAATATTGGGAAAATCTTATGTTTGTGAAATTAAATTTTGGCCACTTTTTAAAAGGGGCCCCTTGGTGGGGTTTTTACCAAATTTGGTAGGGAACCCTTTAGGGGCCAAAAATTTTTTCTTTCCCCACCTCAAAAATTTTAAAAAAACCAAGACACAAACCCTCTTTTAGCAGTTTCAAAATCCGGTTTCTTTTGGCCCCCTTCGATGCCAGAAAATGTTCGTCCATAAATTTAAAGGGGGAAAAAGATTGTCAACCCAAACCAAGGGACATGTAAAAAAGATTTTGGGGTTTTCACAACGTGCGATAGTGCTGGGGGTCGTTTTTTCAGCTTTTAAATGCCGTGTGGGAAAAAGTTTTGTAGGGGCCCGCCGGGTAGGGCAGGGCTACGCTATCCCAGTGTTTAAAAAAAGCAAGTACAACAAGTAAATGAAGTACAACCATCAAATGATGAAAAACATTGGGTTAAAAACATGGGTAGAAAACGCCATTTTGCAACCATGGGCCCCAGGGATTTGGGAATTGCGGTGGTGCATACTTAAAAAGGGTTAATTGTGAAACCCTTTTTTCAAATAACTAAAAAACTACTTAGACCCGGGGGCATTTTGGAAGTCACTTTGGAGTCTTTTTAACCCCAAAAGGGGGAAAAATTTAAAAACCTAAATTTTAAAAGGGTCTCCTTTAAGGAAATAGAAATTTGACGACTTGTTGTATGTTTTTTTTTGGTTTTTTTAAACTTGTTTATTTAAAGTGACCAGTCCCCTGTGAGCTATGCCTTGGGGAAGGGGGGAGCTACCCCCGAAAACGTCCCAAGTTCACCTGCCCCTCTCGGATGCCCGGCGTCTCCATGCCACTTGCCAATGAGGGGCCACCATGGACTAAAATCGAAGGCGTGAAACGCCGCAAAAAAATACTAGTATATTTTTAAAAATTCACATGAAAAATGGCATTCTGTAAAAGTACGGACAATGTTTTAAAACCTCTTTTTTAACTGAAAGGGAAAATCTATTGCCAAAAGTTTTAACCTTAGAAGTTAAAAAAATATTTTTTGTTTTTTTTTTTATTTTTTTTAAATTTATGATTTTTTTTTTTTTTTTTTTTAATTTTTAATTTTTATTTTCTTTATAATTTTTTAAGTTTCAGTGAAATTGATATTTTAATGCTTTTATTTCTACCTGTTTCTACTGTTCTTTTGAAGAAAAAAAAATTGTTAAAAAAAAAACAACTCTGCCTTCCTAGACTTTCAAAAATAAAAAAATTCAAATCATCAGTCACCGTTCCCTGCAGGCAGAAGGTAGAGAACTGCGTGTGACAATGTGATAGTCTGGTGACAAACAGATTTAAAAAATAAGGATGGGGTTTCGGGAAACCCTCGCATGTGAGAGCTGTGGTGTGTGGTCATAAAAGCCACATTGCAACATGAGTGTGAAGAAAGGATTTTCATTTTGCTTGGTAAAAAAGAGAAAAACATCAATGTAGCTCTACAGCCGGCGGTAAAGAACCTGCTATATAAGCGGGAAACAATTTAAAAAAAAACAAAAGATGGCTCAGTTTTTTATCCATTTTAGAAGACTTGGGTTTAGAGGCAACTTTTTGGGTTTTCCCAAATACTTTAACAATAGCTCTGGCCAAAAGCCCTTCCCGAATTCCCCAACCCCTTTCTTTTTTTGGCCCTGTATGTATTTTTAATGAGGGAAGAAGAGAAAATTGTCAACCCTCCAAAAAGGGGAATTTAAATATTTTGATACACCCGGCGACCTTTTAAGTTTTCCCCCCCTACAAAGGGAAAGGAGAGGACTGTAATTTTTATCATTTGGTTACTTCAAAAGGAGAGACAGAATCTAAAAAAAAAAACCAGAAAATTTACATTGTATGATTTTTAAATAATTATTTTTTCATTTTAAATTTCCTGAAAAAATTTTTTGATTAAAAAAACCCGCCAAAACCCGCAAGACTTTTGGCTCTCCAGACCTTTTTAGTTTTTCTATAAGAAGCCTTCCTACCCTGCACTCATTAACTGTATTCATTGCACCTGTGAACTCTTTACCTGTATAAATGACACCTATTCACACAATCAATCACACTCCAACCTCTCCACCATGGCCAAGACCAACGAGCTGTCTAAGGAGACCAGAGACAAAATTGTAGACCTACACAAGGCTGGGATGGGCTACAGGACAATAGGCAGCAGCTTAGTGAGAAGAAAACAACTGTTAGCACAAGTATTAGAGAATGGAAGAAACACAAGATGACTATCAATCTTCCTCGGTCTGGGGCTCCATGTAATATCTTGCCTCGTGGGGTAAGGATAATTCTGAGAAAGGTCAGGAATCAGCCCACAACTGCACGGAAGGACCTGGTCAATGACCTGAAGAGAGCTGGGATCACAGTCTCACAGATTACCGTTAGTAACACACTACGCCGTCATGGATTCAAATCCTGCAGGGCACGCAAGGTCCCCCTGCTCACGTCAGCACGTGTCTTTCTCAAAGATTACGACAGCCCCGAAATCTGTAGATCTGGAGAAGATCTGTATGGAGGAGCAGGCCGAAATCCCCGCTGCAGTGTCTGCAGACTTGGTCAAGAACCACAGAAACGACTGACCTCTGTAATTGCAACCAAAGATTTCTGTACCAAATATTAAGTTCTGTTTTTCTATTGTATCAAATACTTATTTCATGCAATAAAATGCAAATTAATTATTTAAAAATCATACAATGTGATTTTCTGGAATTTTTTTTAGATTCTGTCTCTCACAGTTGAATTGAACCTACAATAAAAATTACAGACGTCTCCATTGTTTGTAGGAGGGAAAACTTGCAAAATCACCAGTGTAACAAATACTTTTTTTCCACCACTATATGTCAAGGGAGAACAAAAAGAGGACGAGTTGAAATACCTCAATGATATGATCTGTCAGGGAATGTCGGGAGGCCCCCAAAAATCTAATATAGTTGTCCGGTACTGCCAAAGTCATTAGGCCACATATATGAACCTGTTTAGTTCTAAAACTCACTTTTTTGCACATAGGTTACTATGGGCAAAAGAGTGAGTTTTAGACGTAAACAGGTTCATATATGTGGCCCATTGTGTTTGTTCTTAAGGGAGAACAAAAAGATTAGGAGTTGATATGCCCCAATGTCATCATTTATCAGGGAGAGTCGGGAGGACATCAAACACCTAAGATAGTAGGACAGTCTTGCCAAAGTCATTGTGTTTGGTCTCAAAGAAGAACAAAAAGGTCAGAAGTTGAAAGGCCCCAATGACTTCATCTGTCAGGTGGTTGGGAGACCCCCAAACACCTAAGATAGCAAGATGGTGCCAAAGTCATTGTGATTGTTGTTAAGGGACAACAAAAAGATCGGGAGTTGAAATGCCCCAATGTCATCATTTGTCAGGGAGAGTCGGGAGGACCTCAAACACCTAAGATAGTATGACAGTCTTGCCAAAGTCATTGTGTTTGGTCTCAAAAAAGAACAAAAAGATCAGTAGTTGAAAGACCCCATTGACTTAATCTGTCAGGTAGTTGGGAGACCCCCAAACACCTAAGATACTCAGCCAGTGGAGCCAAAGTCATTGTGTTTGACCTTAAGAGAGAACAAAAAGTTCAGGTGTTGAAATGTCCCAGTATCATCATCTGTCAGAGGTCGAGAAGCCCACACACAACATAGTTGCTCGGTCTTGTCAAAGCATTGTGTTTGGTCTCAAAAAAAACAAAAAGATCAGAAGTTAAAAGCCCCCATTGATTTAATCTGTCGGTAGTTGGGAGACCCCAAACCCTAAGAACCAGCCATGGACCAAAGTCATTGTGTTTGCCCTTTAAGAAGAACAAAAATTCAGGTTTTTAAAGTCCCCGAAACATCGTCAGAGTCGAGAAGCCCACACACAACATAGTTGCTCGGTCTTGTCAAAGTCGATGTGTTTTTTTGTCAACGGAGAACAAAAAGATAAGAAGTCGAAATGCCCCATTGTCATCATCTTTTAAGGGAGAGAGGCCATAAACACATAAGATAGTCGTCCGGTCTTGTCAAAGTCATTATGTTTGTTTTCAAAAGAGAACAAAAAGATCATGAGTCGAAAGGCCTCAATGATTTCACCTATCAGAGAGAGTGAAGCGGCCCCTAAACTCCTAAGATAGTCAGATGGTGCCAAAGTCATTGTGATTGTTAAGGGACAACAAAAAGATCAGGAGTTGAAATGCCCCAATGTCATCATTTGTCAGGGAGAGTCGGGAGGAACTCAAACACCTAAGATAGAACAGTCTTGCCAAAGTCTTTGTGCTTGGTCTCAAAGAAGAACAAAAAGATCAGAAGTTGAAAGGCTCCAATGACTTCATCTGTCAGGTGGTTGGGAAACCTCCAAACCTCTAAGATACTCAGCCAGTGGTGCCAAAGTCATTGTGTTTGACCTTAAGAGAGAACAAAGAGTTCAGGAGTTGAAATGCCCCAGTATCGTCATCTGACAAAGGTCGAGAAGCCCACACACAACATAGTTGCCCGGTCTTGACAAAGTCGTGTTTTATGTCAACGGAGAACAAAAAGATTAGAAGTTGAAATGCCCCATTGTCATCATCTTTCAAGGGAGAGAGGCGATAAACTCATAAGATAGTCGTCCGGTCTTGTCAAAGTCATAGTGTTTGTTGTCAACGGAGAACAAAATGATCATGAGTCGAAAGGCCTCAATGATTTCACCTATCAGAGAGAGTGAAGGGGCCCCTAAACACCTGATAGTCAGATGTGCCAAAGTCATGGTGATTGTTGTTAAGGGACAACCAAAAGATCAGGAGTTGAAATGCCCCAATGAAATCATTTGTCAGGGAGAGTCGGGAGGACCTCAAACACCTAAGATAGTAGGACAGTCTTGCCAAAGTCACTGTGTTTTGAAGAACAAAAAGATCAGAAGTTGAAAGGCCCCAATGACTTCATCTGTCAGGTGGTTGGGAGACCCCCAAACCTCTAAGATACTTAGCCAATGGTGCCAAAGTCATTGTGTTTGACCTTAAGAGAGAACAAAAAGTTCAGGAGTTAAAATGTCCCAATGACCTTATCTAACAAAGGTCGGGAGGCCCCAAAACACATAAGACAGTCGGCCACTCTTGTCAGAGTCATTGACAAACGGAGAACAAAAAGTTTAGAAGTTGAAATATCCGAATGTCATCATCTTTCAAGGGAGGGAGGCCCTAAACACGTAAGATAGTCGTCCAGTCTTGCCAAAGTCATTGTGTTTTGAAGTCAACAGAGAACAAAAAGACTAGGAGTTAAAATTCCCCCAATGTCATCATCCTACAGGGAGAGTCGGGAGGCCCCCAAACACCTAAAATAGTTGGCCAGTGGTACCAAAGTCATTGTGTTTGGCTGACTTTTATCTGATGTATGAGGGGTCTTGTGATGGAGGTGGTAGGGTAATGGGTCCTTCCCACATTTGGAATTGCCTACATTCTATGTTGACATGTTATGACCCCAATCTTTCTATTTATCATAGTGATGTCTTCTCCCCTATGAGTTTCTGTATGCTGTCATCTTCCAATTGTACAACACAGGCTGAAATGATCCCATAGTAATCTTGTTACTTGACATGGGGTCCAGTGTTGAATCGGACCACGTAAGCTGGCTTTTGTTATTTCTGAAGGTATTATAACCTTACATATATGTTCTTTGCTGAGTTCCACCAAGCACAGGAGCTGAAGAAAGGGACAGGTAGCATCACTGTGGTCCAGACAGACGGGTCAGGTCAAGGTTTGGACCTTGTGTGATGGAGATAACTAACCGGTTGGATTTGCACAGGTCACTGTGGTCCAGACAGACGGGTCAGGTCAAGGTTTGGACCTCGTGTGATGGAGATAACTAACCGGTTGGATTTGCACAGGTTTTCACACACGTTGTTACCAGTGTAGGTGGTGCAGATTGTGCAGTATGAACGTTACCCACACTGCAGTACTAAGTAAACCACAGGTCCCATCTCCAGGTAACATCCAGGGTATTAAAAAGTTAACAAACGTAAGAAACACTATTTGGTGGCGAGTCGAGACTAAAATGGTCTACTGATGCATTATGGTCTTAAAGGGGCTGTCCGAGTTTTTTTTTTTTTTTTTTACATTTAATTAAGCTAACTATGTGAAAAACAGTATTACTACACTTTATTTCACAAAGCATTATGGGAAGAAGCTGAGAAGCTTAAGCGCCCTCTATTGGATGTAACAAATCCTCAATTTGCTTCTGACTCACTGAATCTTTAGAGAGCAAAAATAGATATTAGCCAAACCATTATCACCCATCTGCAGACAGCTGTTCCAGGGCGTATATTCCCCTTTCTGAGCCACTTATTGCTTCCCAGCCAGCCAGTAACGCTCTGCACTGATGAGGGGCAAAACCCCGAAACAGCTGTCTGCAGATGGGTGAATAGAAGTGCCGGACTTCTGACTGGCGCGCATGCTCAGCAGTTAAAGGGGTTGTCTCACTACAAGGATTGCTGTTTTTTAAGTTTAAGATCTTTCAAAAACAAGTCACTTTGCAATATATGTCCATTAACAGTGTCCTACCTATTCCTAGATATATCCTCTTGTATGGGCTGCATCAGCTCCTCAGGTCGCTATAGCTACAGATCTGTTCAATCTCTCCTGATAGGCTGCCAGCACTGGTTGCTATAGCTACAGACCTGTTCCATCTCTCATGATAGGCTGCCAGCACTGGTTGCTATAGCTACAGACCTGGCTTCTACTGCAGCCTAGTAGAAGCCAGTAAAACACCCCGGTATTCGACATCAAACCAAGAAAACCAGACTGAGGTAAGTGGAATCAATGTAGTGAGACAACCCCTTTAACTATCTGCTGAGCATGCGCGCCAGTCAGGAGGCCATTGCTTCTATCTGCTATACTCTAGCCACCCACCGCCCTCCCCAGACGCAGCATCACACTACTTTGTATAGTGTGACGTTTCATTAGGTTAGAGCGGTGGCCGGCTACAGTACAGAAGCACCAGCCGGCCTGCTGATTAGTGGGCATGCCCAGCAGGTAAGTAACTACTGGGGATGTGCACTAGTCAGGAGGCCGGCACTTCCATACAGTAGCCACTCACTGCTCTGCCCGAATGAAACGTCACACAATACAAAGTAGTTTGATACTGTGTTTGGGAAGGGCGGTGGATGGCTACACGGCAGAAGCCCCGACCTCCTGAGTAGCTTCTATGTCCATAGGATAGATATCTACTACGCATGCCCGCTAGTTAGGCAGCAGACCGGGGCTTTTATAGTGCATGTTGAGGTAAGAGGTCATCACTTATAGCCATAGACATAAAACAGTAAATAATATTAAATCACATAATATAAAACACATATGAATTAAAATAAAGTGTAGTAATATTGTGGTTGTTTTTTTTTACCAAATTAGCTTAATTAAATTAAAAGTAAATGACTTGGAGAGCCCCTCATACCTAATTTATCCACTTATTCTCTTCCTCTGTAAACATTCTTTTGTTCTAACTAAAAATTAACATCTTTCCACAGCAAGGTGTAAGGATTCAATTAGAAGCTGACATATGTAAATTTACATGCAAAGAACATTAGCAGTAATCAAATGTGGCAGCTTAAAGGGGTTCTCCACTTTGTAAAATCCCGACTTGTGAGAAGAGGCCCTTCAAAATTAAATGATCATAAGGTGCCCCCCTGATGGGACATTCAGTGGCTGATTGTTATCTGTAGGGAAATCACAAAACTGGAATGAAATGGTATCGGTACTCCATCCATGAAAGTTCTTATCCTTTATTGGGAACTTAAAATCTCATAAAACAAGCAACACACGCTTACGCATTTCAGACCTTGATCTGGACCAAAGCCCAAATCGAGGTCTGAAACACGTAAGCATGCGTTGCTTGTTTGTTTGCACCAAGGACCAGATCAAGGTTTTAAATGCGTAAGCATTCGTTGCTTGTTTGGACCAAGGACCAGATCTAGGTCTGAAATGTGTAAGTGTGCATTACTTGTTTGTTTGGACCAAGGAACAGATCAAGGTCTGAAACACATAGGCATGCATTGCTTCTTTGTTTGGATCAAGTACAAAATTGAGATCTGAAATGCGTAAGCATGTGTTTCTTGTTTGTTTGGACCAAGGTCCAGATTGAGGTCTGAAACGCGTAAGCGTGCATTGCTTGTTTGTTTGTTTTGAGATTTTAAGAAGTTTCCAATAAAGGGTAAGAACTTTTATGGATGGAGCAATTTTTGAGATAAATTCCCTGACTGAGGCTCTATTCTATTTTTATTGTTGCAAGGAAATCTGTCAGTAAGGGCGACATGTATGATCAGGTTTTTCACTCTTTTTCTGGTGTACAATGCACCTAAGTGAGCGGCTACAATGCCTAATGTGCCTAATGAATGTGTTAGGCCCATTGTTCGAAGACTCGACACTTTCTAATGCGCCTAACATGAAGGGTGTTCTGGGGGCGTCGCACCACACTCGTAATATTAGACACATCTATGAATGTGGTTCAGCAAAACTAGGCGCATTACTACTCGGACAGGCAGACCTATCTCAATGTGCTCTGCCTGAGCCTGAGGAGTCGAAATGGAGCTAGATTTGCTGTAAGGGCAAAAAATGTCCAATATTTCTCAACTTCCACCAGTGCAATAATAAAAAGTAATTTATTTTAATTATCAAATTATATAAAATTACATTATTTATATTTAATATAAAATGTTATCCCAAAAAAATAATATAAAAATACATAATATCCCAAAATATAAAAATATCTCCTATAAAATGTATTTAAAATTAATAGAATCTAAAACAAATTTTACATTAAAAAACCATTGATGATGATGTTCAGATTTTTATATTTACATTTTTTACTACATTCAATTTGAAATGTATTTTTGCTGCTCTCACCCTTTATTCTACATACAGCAAGAGCCGGCACAGCACAGGTGTTGCTGGGATCTGTGATCCACCAAGCAGGATCAGTACCACAGTTTTCTATTCACTGACATGCTATTCTAATGACTTCTCTTATTTCCAGCCTATCTATAGCCTTTATACATGTTTGGTGCATTACTTATGTTAAGTTTCGTTATGCGCCAAACACACAGGCGAGGGGCGATGAACTTTACACACCATTTATAACGCACAAAAACCACTTTCATACATCAGGCGCATTATACACTGAAAATGAGACTCGACTATTCACTTCGACACGCCTCATGTCGCCCTAAGAGCGACATGTCCGAAAAGTGGCGTATCTATGCCAGTTTTAGGTGCATTAAATCAGTGTAAAGTGCGCCTGAAAGTCCGATACTTTCCAATAATTGGCGTCAGGTATACCTTGCATAGAAAACTTAATGCGCCTAAAATGGCACATCATATCAAAAATGGGCGCATCGTATCAAAAAAGGGGGCATCGTATCACAAAAGGGTGCATTGCATCAAAAAAGGGGGCATCGTATCAAAAAAGGGCGCGTTGCATCAAAAAAGGGCGCATTACTCAACTCGCGGCACATAGCATATCATTTGTAGTATATGGTATGCGTCTATCGAGGCTCATTGCCCGACGGGGACGCATAACATATGTAAGGCGCCTCAATAGGCGCATTTCGCGACAGGGGCGCACAGTCCACCATATGTAGGCGCATTACAAAGTGTCGTTCCTGGCATATATTGCGCCTAGTTTTGGTGCAGGACAGTTCACTTACAACAAGAATATGGCACAAAAAGTGGGTTTGCCGCAAAATAGAACAAAAAACTGGCGTTGGCGTGTTGGGACATGTCGCCCTAAGGCCTCGTTCACACGGCTGATTTGTGCACGGGTTTTAGCCGTACTGCGCGCCGTATTTGCGCTGCAGTACGGCTGAAATCCGTCACTGTCATTACGGTAATCCACAGTTCTCATAGAGAACTATGGATTCCGTCTCTTCTCCCCGCTCGGCGTAAAGTGACATGTCAATTATTTACGGCGTATTCGAGCCGTGAATAATGAATGTCTATGCAGCCAGCGTAACTGCGGGGCGAAATCCGTCCCGCAATTACGTCGGCAATAAGCCGTGTGAACCGGGCCTAAGTGTTTAGCATCCCTATAGCGCCACCGCAGGAGAAGTTAAGCATTACACAGTGTACAAATCAAAGGGTTACCTGTGTAATGTAGGACAGGACAGGTCCTATAGAGTAAAATACACTATTTGTAAAATCTCCCAATTGAGACTCAAGTTGGCCATGCACCTATAATGACCATCTATTCACTTTGGACATCTACCTCTGCATGGATGTTTTAAAATTTCTTTGAAGAGTTTTCAGCTGCTTGAGGGTAGAGCTGGCTGTCAGCTGCAGCCGGGCTCTCCACTGAGAAGACAGGGACTGTTCATTACCATCCCTGTCTTCTTGATTGTTGTCTGTAAAGTGCTTAATAAGCACTGTGTATACAAATTAGCAGAAAGCCTCCACCTGCAGCCGACGGTAACATGACTGCTGGGGCTTGCTAATTGCAGGAGCCGCTGAGTCTTATCAGATCAACTCTGCAATGACTTCAGCGGGGTGTTTTTACCCTGAAATTGGGGCTAATATATCAGGCTCAGTTTGAGGGGAGATCAGCAAAAAAAAGTTAAAAATGTCAATCAAACGTCTTCTTCTGATCTTATGCACAATATGTAAAAGAAAAATAAAATAGACAGAAAAATTATACAAAAAAAAAATAAACCCAAACTTTTAGCCCTAGGACTTTATATCACCTATATGTAAACTTCCTTAAATTAAAAGTGACATGATTACAAAACTTAATTTAGCATCACTTTTGCTGTGTTTAAAAAAAATGTGAAAAATAGACATTTTTATAGTTTTTTTTAGCATTTGGTTCTCATATCTGTCAGAAGAAAGCAGCAGCAATGGGGGAGGCTGGAATCTAACTCCCCCACTGCTGCTCTGTTCGCCTACTGCCGAAAATGACACCTCCCCTCATGGCCGGGACGATGGGTAGACAACCGCCCAGGGCACTACTTCATCCCAGGCAGGAAAGGGAGCATAAGGAGGTATGGAGTGGGCTGAATTTTCCATAGGCAGGCACTTTTTTGTCTAGGGCACCAGAATCCCTTGTCCCAGTTCTGTCTCCCCTTTCCCACCAAAGGATGGGCGGTGGAGTGGGGAAGGTGAATTTTAAAAAAAAAGTTACAAATTGCCGTGTATGGAGCGAGCTCAGCTCCTGACCCTAGTATATACATGTGTCCCTCACTGACAGACAGAGGTAAGCTCCCTTAGCGATCGCCTACCTCTGCCTACCCGTCATCCCGGCCCTGAGGCCCATAGCAAAGTGAGATGGGACTCACTACATAATAAAAGTAATCTAAAACAGGCGCATTAAAGTAATAACTAAATATAATATAAATAATTAAATAAATATCAGTGTCCTATATATTAAACAACCCAAAAAGTTCTGCTAGACAGCAGAAAGCCACCCGCTTGTTTTACCCTACAAAAATACAAAGGGCGACATGCATGACCGGGGCTGCGCCAGTATACTGGTGTCCTTTTAGCAACAAAACTGGCGCAGCCATGTTCTCTAGACTTATAATCAAGTGCACTCCAAAATTAGGCACTCGCAGCACTTTCTGAGATCAGCGGAGCGTTCGTAGAACCATACAAAGCTACACATTTATGACTGGAGGACGGTAAAACATGGTGCATTACTACTGGAACAGGTAGACCAAGTTCAAAGTGGTTTACCTGAGCCTAAAGTGTCGTTTTGGAGCTACAATGCGCCTACTCTATGACCCGCAGTAGAACAGGTTAATAAAATACTAATGCGCGCCAAAATACATACATGTTGCCCGAAAATGTTCTCGGACCCGAGTTGGCCCACTCAGCCTCTGGGCCCCATAAGAGCTGCTATGCCTGCTATGGCTGTAGTTACACCCATGCTCCCCATCTATTACCCTTCTCTCATAGGGTGTATAACTAGAGGTTCTCAAAGCTGGACAATCCCTTCAAATCCCTTCTTTTTTTTTTTTTTTTTTTGCAGGAACCAAAAAGTGAATGTATCAGGTATTCTACGTCATTCGCTTTTATTAACCTTTGTGTATTGTTTGACTACTTTCTGGCAGGTGTCTCCTCTGTGACTTCCCTGATGTCCCTGGCTTGGGTGCTAGCCTCCTAACACAAGCTGCTGCGGGACTCCAGGGACGACAAGAAGAGCATGAGCTACAGAGGGGCCATCATCCAGGTCTTCTGGCGCCTCTTCACCATCTCATCCCGAGTTATATCTTTTGCCCTCTTTGCTTCAATCTTCCAGCTCTACTTTGGGATCTTTGTAGTAGTCCACTGGTGTATCATGGCCTTCTGGATCATTCACGGTGGGACAGACTTCTGTATGTCCAAATGGGAGGAGGTCCTCTTCAACATGGTGGTAGGAATTGTGTACATTTTTTGCTGGTTTAACGTCAAGGAAGGCCGGACTCGATATAGAATGTTTGCTTATTACACTGTTATTCTGACAGAGAATGCTGCCTTGACGTTCCTATGGTATCTCTACAGAGACCCTAACACAACTGACTCCTACGCCGTGCCAGCACTGTGTTGTGTTTTTCTTAGTTTCGCAGCCGGGATCGCATTCATGCTTCTCTACTACGGCGTGCTGCATCCCATGGGGCCACGAGCTAAGATATTTGCCAGCTCCTGTTGCGCCGAACTGCTCTGGGGCATTCCTTTGCCCCCTGACGTTGAGCCCATGGCACCTCAAACCCCTGGACACCGGGGGGCCCAGGCAACGCCCACCAGAGCGGTAGCGGAGCAACAGGACGATCTAGCAGCTGACACATGCTTGCCCGTTTTCCAGGTGAGACCAATGGTGCCATCTACTCCATCTGGGCGCCCTTACTACCCAGAAGGGCCCCTCATAAAGATCGACATGCCAAGAAAACGATACCCAGCTTGGGACGCTCATTTTGTTGACAGACGGTTGAGAAGGACTATCAACATTCTTCAATACGTCACCCCCACAGCTGTAGGTATAAGATATAGAGACGGTCCTCTCTTGTACGAGCTCCTCCAGTACGAGTCTTCTCTCTAACGCTCCGAACCCAGAGGAACCTTATTTTTGTTTACGAGAAACACAACTCATTGAACTCAACTATAAAAAAAAAACAAGCAAACAAAAAATTACACAAAGAGAGAGCTTGTCCCAAGCTTCGATTATGGTCGCTATATGTATACAAAGATATCCTCTATGTTTTGTAAGTAAAAAACAAAAAAAAAACGAAGACTAACCTTTGGTGGTTTACACACAAGAAACAGTATTAAGAACATCCAACGCTACTATCCGGGGTGGAGAACAAGAAGTTTCTGCTCCGTATTTTATACATTATACACCAAGTGTAGAGAATTCATGGGACTGGTGCTGATAGAACAAACTAACCTTCAACTGCCTTATGCCCTTTGGTGCTGAGTTTCATTAACTACTGTCACCTCTCTAATGCAAAACTGGTGGTTATTCAGTCAAGAAAGCGATGAAGCCTTTTTTTTTTTTTTTTCGTCCAACTACTTTCAAAGATTCCCGGCGCGGAGCAAAAACGCTGAGACGGAACACGACCCCACGTGTCGTCTCACACCAGGGATTCAAAAAAGACAGGACCTGGCTCTCGATAACCCTTTCACTGTTGACCTCTCCCGCATCAGCTAAAGGGTTAACGAGGAACCCGGGGGGAGGCTCAAAGCAAAGGCCGGCTATGTGATGGTCAGCTGTATTCTGCTTGCACTGAATTCACATAGTAATACCATTTTTACTTCCAAAAAAGGAAAAAAAGAAGAAACAAACAACAACAACTGTTGACCTTCGATCCAACACCAAAAAAGCAGTCAAAAAAATACGAAAAAATTCAGTAATAATTAAACTCAGCATGGTAGCAAAAAGAATGAAGACAATTTAAAGGCACAATACTTGGTTGGTGACTGTAAAATTCAATCTACTTCTTATTTCCCGGGTTTTTTTTCTGACGGCCGTGTGACTAGCACGGCGCGATACAAATACCCACTAAAGTCCTATTCGTGTCTCATATTCAATCTGAGCCTTAAGGTGATCTTTAGTGCTATTCTACTTTTTTTATTTTTTTTTGGGGGGAGGGGTTGTCTTAGGACAAAAAACAAAAAAAAAAATCTATCTAGGTTCTTTTCCTCTAACAGAGATACAATTACTGGTGCTTCGTACTTCTTTCAGTTGTGATTGGCTCAAACCGTTCACATGGTGCATTCTAGAACTGCGGTGAAATTCTTCTCCTTTGTCAGAAATGAATGAGACAGCTGCTAGAATTTTTTGATTTCTATTGATTTTATTTTATTTTTTTTTAAATTTCACCCGCAGTTCTATTAAGATAATATCTCTTTCCGTAAAGCTTGACAAACAGTACTGTGTTTTAGTTTAATGGAAAACCGATTTTTTTTTAGATTATTATTATAATTTTTTTATTTTTTTAAATTATTATTTTTTTTTTTTACTTTTTATTACTCATTATTGTTTGGTTTTTCTCAGATATGTGCACAATTCACATTTAGGGCCACCTGTATGAAAACAGTTTAGGTCTAAAACTAACTCTTTTGCCCATAGTAATCTACGGGCAAAAAAAGTGAGTTTTAGACCTAAACAGGTTCTTACATGTGGCCCTTAATTTCTGAAATGTTAAAAACAAAAAAAAATTGTTCTGGAATTCTTTGGTTGGACAAACTCACACCTCAATAGACGATATGACGCGTTCTGGAGTATTGCTACTTTAAACGGCCATCTTGTTTCAAGGCATCATTTCCCACATTCGCTCTACTTGGCAAAAAAAAAAACATAATAATAAAAAAACCTATAAAAGATATATATAAATATATATATACATATATAGAGAGAGTATATTTAAGTAAATACTGTTAGTCTTTTCTGTGTGTGCAGTCGAAAGAGAGTTTGTTTCTATTTTTTGGATTTTTTTTTTTCTTGCCGGGAAAAAATAAAAAATAAAAAAGTCCGTAGCTCAAACCAATGTTGAGCCGAGCTAGGGAGATGTTCAACATTGTGTGTTGCGATGAACCTATTTTTCTTTGTTTTTTTTTTATGTTTTTTTTTTTTCTTACTTTGGATTGTTCGAGTTATTCAACAAGTTGATGCAAAGATGAGATTATAAAAAAAAAAACATGAAGTGAATAACTGAAAACTATGTTAAATATACAAAAAATACACCTTTTCGATGTTGTCCTCTGTGTTCTCCGAAGGGGTTATGGGAATTTATTCGCAGTATTGTAGTAAGGGCTGCTTCATGAAAAATGGAGCCGGCATACCAAAAATAAATCAAATGATCGAATGTTTTTACTTTTAGCCAAACATTCCCAAATTCCTATTAAATTGCCCATAATCCCAAGAAGAGATTTATGTTTTTCTTGCATAATTTATGTTTGTTTTTGTTTTTTTATAACGTGTATGACTGTTATTGTCTTTGTGTGCATGCTGCTGGTTTTTAACTGATTATTTTTTTATTTATTTTTGCAAATTCACCAGGGACTGTTTTTGAATACTTTAGTGCAATACAGTAAGAACAAAAAAATATAAAAAATAACATATGAAAGACTGATATCATAGACGGGTTATCCAGGACAAGAAAACTGATGGCCTATCCTTAGGATAAGGCAGCAACATAAGATCGATGGGGCTCAAACTCTTGAAGGGCCACATGTATGAAAACTGTTTAGGTCTAAAACTCACTCTTTTGCCCATAGTAACCTATGGGCAAAAAAGTGAGTTTTAGACCTAAACATGTGGCCCTTGGTGTGTCCACTAATTGGTTAGTTGAAAGGACTGCAGTGCTCCACGTACATCCTATCCCATTTATTGCCCCCCAGCTGCATACTTATAGTTGTGACTGTGCTTGGTATTACAACTAAAAGCAGATCAGTTCAATTCAAATGAATGGGACTAGGCTGCAGTACCAGGAACAATCAGTACTATGCATTTGGATATAGCACTTTTGGTGTCATACTAGGGTGCCTGAGGCCCACCAGTAGAGTTGACTTTTGAGACCCACCAGTGAAGTTGACTCTTTGGGCCACCAGTGGAGTTGATTGTTGGAGTCCTCCAGTGGAGCTGATTCTTGGGGCCCAACAGTGGAGCTGATTCTTGGGGCCCAAAAGTGGACTTGACTCTTGAGGCCCACCAGTGGAATTGACTCTTTGTGCCCACCAGTGGAGTTGATTGTTGGGGCCACAAGTGGAGTTGATTCTTGGTGTCCACAAGTGAAGTTGATTCTTGGGTCCCACCAGTGGAGTTGATTCTTAAGGGCCACCAGTGGTATTGATTCTTGAAGCCCACCAGTGGAGTTGATTCTTGGGGACCCATAGTAGAGTTGATCTTTTGGGCCCACTAGTGGAGTTTATTCTTGAAGCCAGTAGTGGACTAGCATATTACTTTGCCTACCAGTAAAGTTAATTCTTGGAGCCCATCAGTTAAGGTTATTCTTGGAGCCCATCAGTGAAGTTGATTTTTGGGGTCCAGCAGTGGAGTTGATTCTTGAAGCCCACCAGTAGTGGTTTATTCTTGGTCCCACCAGTGGCATTGATTCCTGGGGTCCACCAATAGAGTTGATTCTTGAGCACATCAGTGGAGATGATTGTTGGGGCCACCAATGGAGTCAATTATTGGGCTCCACTAATGGAGTTGATCTTGGAGTCCACCTACAACTACTTCACATACTGCAAACGTCCCATATACTATCCCTCTCTTCTTCAGTCATTCTCTCCAAAAAGAAGCCGCAGGTCTGTAACGCCCATGGGCCAGCTGAGGTTTTTCTCTACTCCCCCATGGGCTGGTCCAAGACTCAACGCTTTCTTGTGCGGCTGATCGGTGGGGTTGCTGAGAGATGAACCCCACTGATTTGACATTCCTAAGGATAAGTCATCAGTTCTGTGGTCTCAGAAAGCTCTTTTAGTAGTAGTAATAATAATAGGGGAAAAAAACAGATGCAGTGATGATAACCTTAAGGACATGTTTACAGGTGACTTTACCATTTTCGTTGTGTTTAACTTTGTGCATTTTTTGTAAGAATTGCAAGAAGTTTTTTTTTGTAATTTTCAATAAAATCACATGTAAACATGTCCTAGCTGAAAACAAGAAAAAAAATCAACTTATTATTTTGTCATGAGGAACTATGAATTGGACTAGAAAATAATACATTTTTTGGTTATATTTCAAGTACGGTACAGTAAGATTTTGGTGCGTCATGGGGGGATTTTTTTAATTGTCTGTCACAATACCATCCATATGCCACTAGCCGCTAAAAATATTTAAAATAATATTATATGGTCTATGGATTTTATCATAATATAGGAGTCTCTGGATAAAACCAATACACTTATTATGCATCCTGCATTATCAAAGGGGAGATACATGACACTGAAACACCATGTAAGAGACAACATTTGTGTCATGCTCCTCCCTCAAAATCTGCACCAGGCTTAAAAGAGTCGTACAAGACTGTTAGAAACCTCATTTCCACCTCCCACTGTGCTTAAAGGGGTTGTCTCACTACAAAGATTAGCTTTCAACATGTAGGGAATACTAAATAAAGACGTTTTCCAAATATATTGTGTTGTTCATCTTTTTTTGTTAAGGAGCTACAAATGATTTTATCACCTTCTGTAATCTCTCTGGTTCCCCAAGTGACCGACCTGTGTACTGCTTCTCCCCTACTGTTTGTTCTATCTGATAGCAGGGAGTGATGTCATCACAAGGGGCAGTGTGAGAGCTTGTGTGTTATCTGATTTTTCAGACAAAAGACTAATTACTCTACTGTTTACATTAGCTCAGCAGCTTCTCAGGACCTCAGAGAAGGTAATTTAGCTAATCTAGACTGATAAACAGAGAAGTCTGAGTACACAGAGCTCATATGCTAATTACAGACAGCTTGACAAGGAAGTGACAGAGCATAGCAGCATTATTTCATTCATGCATCCTATGAAACTTTGAGATGAGACAACCCCTTTAAATAGAAAATGAACCCATACTTACCTCTCCCATCACCACCATTCCGGCACAGCCAGAGCTCCAGTGTCCTGTTCCCTCCTCCACCCCGGTTCCTCACGGATGACGTCACGTTCATGGTTCACATGATGCTGCAGCCAATAGGCGTTCACAGCATGTGACCACAGAGGCCAGTGATTGGCCGCAGCATCATGTGATCAATGAACGTGACATCATCTCGGAAGGACCGGGGAGGAAGAGGTGACAGGAGCTCAGGAAGCACTGGAAAGGTAAGTATTGGTTCATTTTCTATTTATAAAAAGTGGGAGGTGGTGGGGAGCTTTTTAAAAGTCCCAAAAAAAACCTTTATCACAGTGTATACATTTTGTCTGGAGAGTTCCTTTAATTGCATAAAAGGGGTCATTTGACGTCTAAATTTCTGTTTTCTTTGTATATTTTTCTTGCTATATGCATTTTGTTTTTCAGGTAAGACTCTGTTCATATGTTTACACTAAGAAGCTTAAAGGGGTTGTCTCACTACAAATATTAGATTTCAACATGTAGGGAATGAAAACTTTTTTCTAATACATTGCTTTGTTTATTTTGCTTTGTTGAGATAAGAGTAATTTTATCTGCTATGAATGCACATAGATCAGTATCTGAGAGCAGGGAGTGACTGCCAGAGAACAGAGTGTGTTATCTCTAACAAAGGAGGTAATTACTTTGAGCTCTGAAGCTCTCTGCTCTATAGATAAGATCTCCAGCTCTCATGTCAGTGCAATTAGAAGAGCTGAGAATACAGAGATGATAACCAGGAAGAGATATCAAGCATGGCTCTGTCAAACAGCGTGGTGAGACAACCCTTTTAAAGAGAACCAGTGGCCATTGATAACTTGTTTGCTTTAGTAAATCATTGTGTTCTCTGTGAACTAACAATTCTGGAGCCTCTTCTCTTAAATCTCTCTTGTCTGGTTCCCCTTTTATTCCTCCTAGAAATTGATCGCTGAATCCGTCAGCTGGGTGTTACCAATTGAGGGCTTGCCTCTGCACAGTCTCACATTGACCAATCAATGCCCCTCTGTAATAGTGAATGGCAACACCCAGTTGACTGATTCAGTAATACATTCCCAGGAGGAATAACAGAGGAACAGCACAACGTAAAGATATAAGAGAAGAGGCTGCAGGATTGTTATTTCATAGGGAACACAAGGATTTACATGTCAGGAGATTTCACAGATCCCCTTTAAGTAGATCCCGATGGGATCCATTGACCTATAACAGGGTTTGTTAAGTTTCCATCAGGCATTCCATTGTTTTTAATGGCAAGAGTAGCTCTGCAGTATTCTCACTATCAAACAGTAACATAACCCAAACAGGCTGGAGCCTAATAGTAAGCTAAACATGATGTAATGACTAGTAAGTAATACTCACATAAATCAAACCCCATTAGCGTCATATCCAAAAAATGCCGAAATGTTGGCATTGACTTTATGATATGGTATGACTGTTCGCTTGTTGTTGTATGGAGACCAGTGACAGCGTCCTCCTCAGCCCTCTGTCCTCCGCAGGGTCAGCCATAACACATGATGCAGAATTTCTCCTAAAAGCAATCACTCCCCATAATCCCGCTGTCTCTGGTGTGGTGCTAATGCTGTAAACGGGACATCCCTTCAAAGAGGTTCTGCATCAGCTGCTGTGTAACCAGTTTCTTCAGCAATTTTCAGCAGAATAGGGATTCTCTACATATCCTAAAAGCTTATGAAAGAAACCGTCTGTACAAATCTATAGATATCGACCAGTCATGGAGATTGCTCATTGGATTTGGGTGTGCACCAAAGTGGTTGTTACATAGTGACCGGGCTTTCTTGGGAATTTGTTGTGTTTTTTATACTGCATAGTTGCTGAAACAAGGAGGTCATTAATAAGGCCTATGTAATACCATACTGCTTACTGACGTTCTATGGGTAATATCTTATAATATATGCAGCGGGTTTATTAACAAGGCCTATGTAATACCATACTGCTTAAAGACGTCCTATGGGTAACATCTTATAATATGTGCAGCGATAGGTTATTAATAAGGCCTATGTAATACCATACTGCTATGGGTAACATCTTATAATATGTGCAGCGATTTTATTAATAAGGCCTATGTAATACCATACTGCTATGGGTAACATCTTATAATATGTACAGCGATAGGTTATTAATAAAGCCTATGTAATACCATACTTCTATGGGTAACATCTTATAATATGTGCAGCGATTTTATTAACAAGGCCTAGGTCATACCATACTGCTTACTGACATTCTATGGGTAACATTCTACAATATGTGCAGCGGTAGGTTATTAATAAGGCCTATGTAATACCATACTTCTATGGGTAACATCTTATAATATGTGCAGTGGTAGTTCATTAATAAGGCCTATGTAATACCATACTGCCGTGGGTAACATCTTATAATATGTGCATCGGTAGGTTATTAATAAGGCCTATGTAATACCATACTGCTGTGGGTAACATCTTATAATATGTGCAGAGGGTTTATTAATAAGGCCTATGTAATACCATACTGCTTACTGACATCCTATGGGTAACATCTTATGATATGTGCAGTGGTAGGTTATTAACAAGGCCTATGTAATACCATACTGCCGTGGGTAACATCTTCTAATATGTGCAGCGGGTTTATTAATAAGGCCTATGTAATATCATACTGCTATAGGTAACATCTTCTAATATGTGCAGCGGGTTTATTAATAAGGCCTATGTAATACCATACTGCTTACTGACATCCTATGGGTAACATCTTATGATATGTGCAGTGGTAGGTTATTAACAAGGCCTATGTAATACCCTACTGCCGTGGGTAACCTCTTCTCATATGTGCAGCGGGTTTATTAATAAGGCCTATGTAATATCATACTGCTATGGGTAACCTCTTATAATATGTGCAGCGGGTTTATTAATAAGGCCTATGTAATACCATACTGCTTACTGACATCCTATGGGTAACATCTTATAATATGTGCAGCGGTAGGTTATTAAGGCCTATGTTAATACCAAAGTGCTATGGGTACCATCTTATAATATGTGATGTGGTAGTTTATTAATAAGGCCTATTAATGCCGTACTGCTTATTGACGTCCTATGGGTAACATCTTATGTGCAGTGGAAGTTCATTTTAAGGCCTATGTAATACCATACTGCTTACTGGCATCCTATGGGTAACATCTTATAACATGTGCAGCAGTAGTTTATTAATAAGGCCTATGTAATACCATACTGCTTACCGACTTCCTATGTCATACCATGCTCTTTACCGACATCCTACAACATGTGCAGCGGTAGGTTATTAATAAGGCCTATCTAATACCATACTGCTTACCGACATACTATGGGTAACATTTTATAATATGTACAGTGGTATATTAATAAGGCCTATGTAATACCATACAGCTTACCGACGTACTATGTAATACCATGCTCTTTACCGACATCCTATAATATGTGCAGCGGTAGGTTATTAATAAGGCCTATGTCATACCATGTCCTTTGGGTAACATCTTATAATATGTGCAGTGGTAGTTCATTTACATGACCTATGTAATGTCATACTACTTACCGACGTCCTATGGGTAACATCAGGAAACCTAAATTGTAACTGTGTATAACACCACTTACACCACTCGTGCCCCCTACATCGGGAAACTCCTCTGACGTGTTTTCGGCAGTCTACAAGACTAATTGGAAGGGCAGGAAGCCAATGGCTCCCTGCTCCTCCATGGTTGCCTGTACAACAATAGAAATCTGTTTGTTTTTTTTTTACTATTGTTTATTGTGCGAGGAATTGTATTTATACAAAAAAAAGCCCAAAAAGTTGCGCCCTCAAACACCTTCCAGTAGACTTTCCCATGCTGTAGACCAGTATACTTGGTGCATTCCCCTAAAGCTTTCTCGTGAGGCCCCATTCACATCTCATTTTTTTTGTAACTGTATTTGTCGGGATACCGTGAAAAAAACTGATCCCATCCGATAACACAGTGGGGCCACTATGGGGTCACAGAGATCTCTTGGGCAAACGAAGCCTGAATTGGACCACGTGTGCCCTATTTACTGACTGCATACCATTGCTGGCTAGAACTAAGCTTGAATGGGATATGTATTGGTAGACTACATTTGCCCCCAAAAAATCTCTAGAGCCCCGTCACGCTATCCGTCCAGATACATTTTTCTAGGTGTCCCCACGGATATGGGGGAGTTGAAAAGCGAGATAGGAACAGGACCAAAAACTGATATCTACTTCATGTTTTCAATTATTCATCAAGCTGTAAGATGGTCCGGTGTCTGATGTGCCACAACTGAGCATAAGGTTAATGTCGCTCTGGGTCCAAAATTTTTGCCTGCACATAGGGGTAGATTTATCAAAACTGTCTAACATATAGATGGTGTAAACATACACTAGACAGTCCTATATGTCTCATAGTGTTGATAAATCTGGCACATGTTTGCAATGTCTGGTATAACTTTACACCTTCTTAGTTGACTTACTTTATGGCGCCAAAATTTTGGCAAAATTTTTTTTCCGGCACATGGCTGAGCCGCGCTCATTTCTGCAAACTAAAACACATGATAAATGTGGTATACTGGTACACCAGTATTTCAGCCATAACTGTGGAAAAATTCTGGTGCAGTTGCCAAAATAAATGTGCCCCTCGTGCTGTTGTAGTGAGGATGCAGGTCACCTGGAATAAGTCCGCTTTGCAATACTGACCTTCTGGATCAGAACATGCTTCATTCGCAGCTACCTGTCTAGCAAAAAAATCACCTTCTTAGTCAGCTCTTCCTCCCTTAATACCTCACTGTTGCTAGGCAGACAATGCAAAATGAGTGAACAGCATAGAACATCGCGCCCCCTAGAATTTGGAACTCTGTATCAGAAAGAAAGAAATTTGGACCAAATTTAGGACTTGAAAATGAGGTGGTGTGAAAAGGTGGACTTAGGAGATTTCCTTCTAAGGCATTCGATCTTCAGTATTTTCTATCACAGGTACTTTCCATAGACCCAAATTAGTCAGTGCCCCCATTTTTAATTTACTTAAGGCCCAAGAATCCCTGTCTCCTAAGCAAGGCTGTCTTAATATGGGTATAGTAGCACAGTAGGCTTTGCCTAAATACATGACACCACATGAGGTCATGCCTCTAACCACCCTTTAGCACAACCATATCATCATGCTACCTATATCAGGAAACTCTTCTGACAACTTTTCGGCAGCCTACAAGACTAATTTGTAGGGCTGGAAGCCGATGGCTCCCTGCTCCTCCGTGGTTTTAACAGTTTGTGCACCCTAAGAACATAGCGCCGGTCCAGAGATCCAGGACTTGTACTCTGGATTCTTTGGACACATATTCATCACCTCAGGAGTGGGACAAGGTATTCTGGTGCCCTATCCAAGTAAGGCCTATAGCGCCCCTCCAGTGGAGAATTCAGCCCACTTCATACCTCCTTGTGCCACCTTCCTGCCTGGGATAAAGTGACGCCCTAAGCGGTTGCCTTCTTCCGCTTACCTGTCATCCCAGCCTTGCACTAACTGGCAGGGGTGCCAATAGGGCAGTACGGGCAGTAGTCCTGTTAGGGGCCCTAATCAAAAAGGGGCTCATTGATATGTTAAAGAATAGGAACTAGTAATGGGTGGGGGCCCCATTTGATTTGGCTGTATGGGGCACTGAAACGATTAATAGATGACTGATGGCAGCCGATCCAACTGGGGTCCCTATCTTTGTGGGGCCCCCTGGCAACTACCTAGCGTGTCCAATGGATAAGATAGCTTTGTTCCACAGTACAAAAATCCTATAGGAAGGGAGCCTGTCCGATAACACATCTTCGGGTGCTACCACCATACAAACATCAGACCAGTTCCTTCAAAATTTAATAAAAAATTCACAGAAATACCGAAATACCGCAAGGAACAGCGATACCTTAAAAAACTTTTGTAACTGTTTTTGTTGCTCCAGTGTTTCAAAAATTACAAAGAGGTTTTCCCATCTCGGACATTTCTGGCATATTAATGGGATATACCATAGATGCCTGATAGCTGCAGGTTCCACCTCTAGGACAAGCACCTACTCTAAGAAATGGCCTTTGAAAGTTTTCGTGCAGAACAGGAAGGTGGGTGCGTGTGCAAAAAACTCTCTGTTCATCTCAATGGGAGTTCCGCGTGTGCTTGGCTATACACGGAATTCCTACTGTGTTATATATAAGTATACAGAATCTATGCAGAACTTTGTGTCCTAAAGATTGCTTAAAGGGAACTTGATTGGTGGTTTATGCTTTCCTATATAAGAGCAGGAGATGACAGAGGGAGAGAAGCCGAGCTCTGTGATATATAGAGTTATTTGATAGAGGAGATGAGCTCTGTGATATATAGGATTATATGATAGTGGAGAGAAGCTGAGCTCTGTGATATATAAGGTTATATGATAGAGGAGAAAAGCTGAGATCAGTGATATATAGGGTTATATGATGGAAGGGGAGGAGCTGAGCTCTGTGATATATAGGGTTATATGATAGAGGAGAGGAGCTGAGCTCTGTGATATATAGGGTTATATGATAGAGGAGAGGAGCTGAGCTCTGTGATATATAGGGTTATATGATAGAGGGCGAGAAGCTGAGCTCTGTAAATATATAGGTTTATATGCTAGAGGAGAGGAGCTGGGCTCTGTTATATATAGTGTTATATGATAGAGGAGAGAAGCTGAGCTCTGTGATATATAGGGTTATATGTTAGAGGAGCTGAGCTCTGTGATATATAGGGTTATATGATAGAGGAGAGAGCCATATTAACCCTATATATCAAAGAGCTCAGCCTCTCTCCTCTAGCATATAACTCTATATATCACAGATGCTCAGCTCCTCTCCCTCTATCATATATCCCTATATATCACAGAGCTCAGCTCCTCTCCTCTATCATATAACCTTATATATCACAGAGCTCAGCTCCTCTCCTCTATCATATATCCCTATATATCACAGAGCTCAGCTCCTCTCTGGTGTAAAGCCAAAAATGAGGATTTGCATGATCGAAAGGGCACCAGAAATGTTGGCTACTCATAGACATCAATGGTCAAAACGGCACCTCAAAAACAACCTGCCATTGAAATAAGTTGTGCAGCTGATATTCCAAAAATCATACCAATTGTCAATGTCAGCCCTGGATGCCATGAGGTGAGCCAAGTATGAAGGCATATGACTAAGCTCGTTATCATGAATGGTTGTCATTGTCCACCAAGCCAATGAACATTCTGTTCTATGGGAGTTCCCAGTATAAGGGCGCGCTGTGTTCTCTCTATTCTCCTCTATGGGAGTTCCCAGTACAGGGGAGCGCTGTGTTCTCTCTATTCTCCTCTATGGGAGTTCCCAGTACTGGGGAGCGCTGTGTTCTCTCTATTCTCCTCTATGGGAGTTCCCAGTACAGGGGAGCGCTGTGTTCTCTCTATTCTCCTCTATGGGAGATCCCAGTACAGGGGAGCGCTGTGTTCTCTCTATTCTCCTCTATGGGAGTTCCCAGTAACAAGTGGACAAAATATTCCAACCCTTCCAGATAGCTGTTAAAAGTCAACCGTGGACAATGATCATTTACATACAAATTGCATCTTATTACTTGGACCAAATTGTAAAAAACAAATGTTTATCCCAATGGAAATGTCCATGGCTAGCTTAATGCAAAAGACTTAAAGGGGTGTTCCTAATTTACACTTTGATAAGATTTGCCATCGACATCTGACGGGTGCAGGACCCACCTCTGGGACTCACACCAGAAAGTGTCAGCACAGAATGGAGAACTGGTCTTGGTTTAGCACGACTCTCCATTCTGTTCTATGGGAGTTCTCAGTACAGGGGTGCACCGTGTTCTCCATTCTTTTCTATCGGAGTTCCCAGTACAGGCGAGCGCTGTTTTCTCTCCATTCTGTTCTATGGGAGTTCCTAGTACAGGGGAGCGCTGTGTTCTCAATTCTGTTCTATGGGAGTTCCCAGTACAGGGGAGCGCTGTGTTCTCAATTCTGTTCTAAGGGGGTATCAACTAAAGGGGAGCACTGTATTCTCCATTCGGGTCTATGGGAGTCCCCAGTATGGGAGAGTGGTGTTCTCTCCATTCTGCTCTATGGGAGTTCCCAGTACAGGGGAGAGCTGTGTTCTCCATTCTGTTCTATGGGAGTTCCCAGTACAGGGGAGCGGAATGTTCCACCATATTCAGAACTCAGATAGCACAGAATGGAGAGTCGTGCACAAGCGTGACCAGTTCTCCATTTTGAGTTAAGTGCAGATCCCAGAGGTTGAATTGGCACCTATCAGATTTTGGTAGCATATTCTATCAAATCTATCTATCTATCATAGAATTTAAGACCATTAAAGTATGTAATGGGAACACCCTTTTTTTTGGATTTCTGCCTTTTGGTGATTTGTAGGGTTACTCTTTGATACCTCTTTGTGTCATATACTTGGGTACTCTAGAAACACATATATGTACATGCTCTTGCAATATTTAGAAATTATTATCAGCTATTTTGTCCCAGTGGTAGTCCATAAACTACCTATATGGCAAGAGAATATATGAATTGTTGGCACATCTGTTTTTCATGTGGTTAACAGAACTTGGTGTTGGCATCTTAATATTTACTGCTGTGTTTTGGAGTTTTTTAACCTTACTGATAGCATTGTTCGACATGGATGAAATACCTAGATATTTGAATACTATATTGTCAGCCAGTGCTTATAACAGTACAGAGAAGAAAGATGTTCGGCACTTTGTGGTTGTTTGGTAATATAATCGGTGTCACATGGAAGAACATTGTAGCCCAAAAACATAAGAAGTGGCCACGGAACTCAATCGTCTTTTGTAAATTAGGATGTATTTTTATTCCACATAAAATAAACATAAATTAATTGGTGGAGGTGAACATACAGTATAGAGATTTGGTCCTGCCTGGACCATCATCATGTGAGTCACAATGAGATGATTCAAGTGGACTAAATCGTAGAGAGTTGAGCCGAACCGCTTAGAAAAGGTAGTTTGGCACATTTTCTGAACCCGAGCTGAACCGAATGTGTTGCCGCAAGTTCTGCAAAATTCGGGTTCGGCCCAGGTGTTTGGCACCATTTTCAGCTACTTCCTTCAGTTTTGGCGACCATCCAATCCGTGCAGAGCACAGAGGGGGGTCAAAAATGTCACCACTGAGGGTGTAGGGATCTCATTGGCTGTCCGCCCAAACTGAAGGAAGCAGCTGAGAATGGCGCCAAACGCCTGTGCCTAACCTGAATTTTGGCGAACTTGCGGCAACACATTCGGTTCGGCTCGGGATCGGAAAACGTGCCAAACTACCTTTTCCGAACGGTTTGGCTCAACTCTAGTGGAGACACATAGATGTTCTCCATGATAGATGCAGGGTACAGTAATTAAGAAACCAACATTGGTGGAGCCACAGTGGAGACAGGTGGCCGTAGCCATCAGGAGTGTAAGGTGACGCCACGAAATGTTGTACTGTATGTTTACTCTCTCCGATTACCTTACGTACACTGACCGTGGAATAAGAATATATCCTAATTTGGAAAGGACTTTTGATTGTTGTGGATACTTTCTCTTAAAACAGTACAAAGGTGACAAGCTTGGTAGCTTTTATTGTTTGTGGCCAAAATGGAGCTGTGATGGTTATGTTCTCCAAAATCCTTAACAGGTCTATCAGATTTCCATGGGGGTTCTGGTGTTTAGTGCTGTAGACTGTACTATTAGTGACATCAAAAACACCAGAATCCCAACAGAAGAAAAAAATTAACAAACAGAGAAAATATATAAAATAATTAAACTAATACTCGTCCAAATAAACTCTGCTGTTCCAGTGTTGTCCTTCTGGTGATCCCTGCTAGTCTTTGTATACTTGACTGCAGTAATAACAACCATACAGGCAAATATAGTCTGCTGTTCCAGTGTTGTCCTTCTGGTGATCCCTGCTGGTCTTTGTATACTTGACTGCAGTGATGACAACCATATAGGCATGTGATGATTGCCGCCAATCCAAAGACCATCGATTGAATGACACTGCTGTAGCCATGGGGATTTTTCAAATGAGTATTGGTTATTCCATTGTTTATTACATTTCCTCCCTTTGGTCAATTTTTTATGATCTCGGAAAACCTTTTTATGTACTTTTGTACCATAGTGGTATCACAGATTTTAGAATTACTGAAACTAACCCCCTTACTGGTAAATGACCTCAGAGTAAGAGCTGCAGCATTTGTATTCACAAAGAGCGACATGTAAGAACAGGGCTGTGCCAGTTATCTGGCATCAAAAAGTTTTAGCAGACCTGTTCTATAGACGTAAGAATATATTCCAGTTTATATAGGTTTTTACATAAAGAAATGAATTCATACTTCACTAGCAAAGTGCAAGTAAATTATTTCAGCAAAACAGCTTTCACTGACCTGATTAGGATCTCCTGGCAAACAGGATATCCATTTGAAAACACATATTAAAATGTCCAAGGACAGTAACACATTTAGATGACCTTTACACCATCTGAAAATGCTACCAGTGCAGGCAGAACCAAAGCAGGATTGTGAAGACTATGTATTCACTGATGGTTGCTATGTTAAGTTGTCCCACTTCTGACATCATCTGAAAATGTATATAGCCAACAATGTGTTGCACCCATATGCCTAAAGGCCAACCCAATGCCTTAGTAATGAAACAGGAAGGAAAACATGGTCATATTTTGCTAAACAATTTCCATTGACTGTTTCCTAATAATGATCTCCTGGAAAACAGGACATCCATTTGCAAACATATTAAAATGTCAAAAGATATTAACACATTTATTGTGATATTTATACCTAACTCATGAAGATAACATATCATAAGCACTTCTCCCACAATTCTACTCAATTGGCTTTGTCAAAACTAGAAATCAAATAAAAACTAGAAATCAAAGAAAATATTGTAGAAAAATATTAATATTTCATAGAAGGGATGGATCTAGGAAACAAAGTAAGGAGTTTTTTTTAGAGTAGATTTACTGATTTGCAGAATAAGACTTGAGTTGTGGGATATTGTGGTCCTAAGTTTCAAAATTGCAGGCTCCT